>PUDQ02000023.1:0-156431 GCA_002964805.2 Trametes villosa | reverse complement strand
CCTGCAGTCCGCCTCGACCTCCGCCCAGTACGCCCGCGCGCCCTTGTACCAGTGCTCGTTGTCCACCATGCCGAAGACGCTTTCGTGCGGCCGCAGGTGCTTGATGTACGCGGCGTCGATCTTCGCGATGAGGTCGGGGTGCCAGATCTCGCGCTCCTCGATCGCCACGTCCTTGATCGTGGTCTTGTACCAGTCCTGGTACAGCTGGGCCGATTCGCCCTCGAGCGCGGGGGTCACCTCGTACTTCGCCGGGTCCCGCCACATCGCCACCATGCGCCAGAGGAACTTCCAGTTTTCGGGGAACTCCTTCGGCTTGTTCGCGTGCTTGCCCTCGATGACCGGCCACTTGATCGCGCGCGAGATGGCGAGCATCTCCTCGACGAGCATCTGAAAGACGGCGCTCCACATCTAAGTAACAAATGAGCGCGTCAGTAGGGCTAGGATGCGTCGCGCGCGCCGTGCAGATAAACACTTACCCCGCCCACGACCGAGTGCGTCCGCGGGTGCCGGATGTTCTTCACTTCGATCTGCTTGAGCAGCATCCGCTCGTTCAGCTCCTTGCACCGCAGCGTCTGCCCGTCGCCGCCGAAGCTGAGCTTGTAGACGACTGTGAGGAACTCGAACACGCGCGCGGACGCGAACAGCGCTCCCCAGCCCTGCTTCTGCAGGATGTCGCCCACGATCGGCTTGACGATCTTCATGTTCCATTCGGCGCTGCCGATCTCGATGGGCCTGTTCGCGGCCGCGCGCTTGTCGAGCTCCTGCTTGCACAAGAAGTGCAGCGACTGGATGCGCTCTTCGCTCGTCGCGACGTACGTCTTCGTGACGTCGTTGCTCGCGAGGTACATCAAGCAAGCCTTGTTCTTGCCGATCTTCGCTGTAAAACTCGTCAGTACCATGGCGCGTATGCACTTCGCCCACCCGCGCGCGCACTTACTCTCGTCGTACACGGCCACCGCCCATTCCACCGCGTGCGCCTGCACGTTCTCGATGTTCTGCTGGAGCGTCTTGAGCTCGCCCAGCGCGTACGCCTTCTGCTCCTCGTCGCGGTTCGCGTTCGTCAGCTTCTCGATCATCTCGAGCGTCATCGTGTGGTCCTCGGTCAGACCGCGCGCCCGCGCCCGCAACGCCGCCGTCCGATGCTGTCCGCTCAGGAGTTGGAACCACTGCCCCTTCGCGCACTCATTGAACTGCAGCCGCGGGCCGTCCAAGGTGTCGAGTACGCGCTCTTGCAGCGTCTCCAGGTTGATGTACTTGGGGTTCGCCAGCATGCCGAACGGCGAGATCCACGGCCTGACCGCGGACTCGCTGAACGACTTCATCAAGCCGGTGACCTTCGTCGGGTCCTTCCCGCGCTTGTTGACGTCATGGGACGACGATTATAAGAATCACCGTGATCGTTCATCGCGTTGGTGATGTAAGCCTCCGTGACCACCGTCGCCTTCAGCTTCGGCGCCATCTCGCGCGCGCTGACTCCCTTGGGGGGAGCAGGCTCGCCCTTGGCGCGCTTCCGCCCGCGCGGCTTCTGTAGAGCAAAGTCTCCGTCAGCAAACGCGCGCGCGCCGACAACGCGGGACTTACCTCGTCCCCGCTCTCCGCGTCGTCCTCCGCGCTCTCTTCCACCTTCGCCTTCGCCTTGCCCTTGCCCTTGGTCTGCCTGCCCTTCGCGGCCGTCTTCGCCTTTGGCTTCGGCTTCTCCGCGTCGGACATCTCCACGTCCTCGGTCTCTGCGGCGGGCCCGTCGGCGGTGCTGGGACCGGCCTTGTTCGCCTGCTTCGCGGGCGCGCTGGCCTTCGCGGGCGCGCTGGCCTTCGCGGGTGCGCTGGCCTTCGCGGGCGCGGATCCCGTCTTGACCGGAGGAGCTGCGCGCGCTGTGGGGCAAGAAGTCAGCGTGTGATGTCGCAGGATGATCGCCCGGGACCCGAGGTCGCTCACCTGCCGTTCCGGGGACCGTACCTGTCGCCTGGGACGCCCCCTCCGATTTCGAAGTCGAGGGATCGACGGCCGCCTCGTTCGGGTCTTTTGCCTAAATGTTTAATCGCGTCAGTGCTTAATCAGATGCGCGTCCATACGGTGGCGTTTACCTGCTTCCTCGCGACCGGACGCGGCCGTGGGGGTCCGTCACCCTTGTTCTCTGCCGCTGCGGGGGGTGCCATGGGTCGACGAACGCTGCAAGCGAGTGATTGAGAAGTGAGGTCGAGGCGTTGCCTGAGAAGTCTGAGCGAAGCCTGAGAGCGAGAGAAGCTGACAGAATGCAAAGGGAAGACGCGCTGGCAAGATGCGCGGCTCCGCGCCCTGGGCGCTCGTCCCACGTTCTTTTCCCACGTGCCGCACAGCGGCCGTTTTGGGAAGTGCTACTCAACGCCGCGCTTATTTCGCGCCCTTCGCGCATTCTTCAGTCCTCCTGAACCCTCGTATATTCGCCACTGCTCCGCCCCTCCCCCAGAAAAATCGATGGTCTCGAACACATGTACCTTACGCTCCATCCCTGCAAAATAAATCACTGTACACCTCCGCGCAATCCCACTACCGACCGCCCTCTCTCCACAACCAAAACACCATCCACGCCCTCCTCTGCGCAGGCTCGACACCGAGGCAGCACAATTGTGCTGCCTCGGCATATGGCCTCCAGAATGTGCCACGCACCGGGGCTTTTTGTGTTGCAATACCGGTGCGTCGCGCTCGCTCTCGCTAGCCTCGATGAGCCTTAGACTAACACCTCAAGTATGCTCCAATGAGCGAGGTTGCTCGTGTTCAGTACGTTCAATATACATTACTACATGCTTGACTGAATTCCTATACCGCTCCGGTGATCTTGTGCAGTGTACGAACGGATATCCACGTTCCAAGCATCGCTCGAGCATGCCTGCACTGGATCCGTCTCCCCACATCACCACACCTTCCAGGACACTCGGGTACCTCGCTCCATAAGGGATCAGCTATGCCGTATATGTACGTACACTCAGCCGTGCCCACGCTTCGCTTCCCACACCTGACCGCCCTATTTCCCCGCATCCCGCTCAACTTTATTTTTTCCTCCTCCTCCAACTGCCATGCATGATCAGCGCTTCCCCGCCCTCTCTCCCAGTGCCCCGGTGTCCCGCCTCACCTCCATAGGCGTCATTCCCCGCGCATCGCCTCCGCCCTGCCACCCACCGCTCTTTTCCGTCAACAACGCGCAGGAGTACGTCCCGACGGTGCAGTACACCCGCCCCGGTCTCCCGCTCACCTCGGCCCCCGGTATGTTCCCATCTCGCTTCCCCTGCCGGCCTGCCCCTGACAACATCATTGCGCGTCCGTTATAGCGCCGAATCTTACCGACGATCACAGGCGCATTGTCCGTCTGGGACAAGTGTGCGTCCGCTCCGCCACGCTCGGCCTGGCACCCCGCATCTTGTGCTGACGGCTCCCCCAGCGTCATCGCGAACTCCGTTCCGTTTGTGATCGTTCGGCTCAACGTCGGGTCGCCCCCGGAGGTCGTAAGTTGCGCCACACCCGTCCTCTCCGCCCGCCGGCCCCTACGCTAACAAATCTATCGTTCGCAGTTCGTCGCCACAGTCTACCACGTCGTCCCCACCCCTCAGCTCATCTTGTTCTACCCGCCCGAGCAGCTGCCCTACGACTTCCTTTCGCGCTTCGCTCTGGGCGAACTTGTCACCCTCGCCCCGCCCCGCCAGCTGTATACCACTGCGTTCACCGAATCCCGCGACGTCGTCGTCTTCAACGACAGCACCATCTCCCTCCCTCCCTTCCGCGGCCAAATCCCCTTCCTCCGCTCCAACATCTGCCTCCTCTGGAACGAGTCGCTCAGCCCTGCCGCCTTCACCATCGTCAATGTACGTTGTCGCTGTCCCCCCGCGTGCTGTCTTTACTTTGTTTTTGCTGATCGTCCCCCGTTTCATCCCCTTAGATCGGCAGGCCGTTCTGCCACGACAACTGCAAGCGTGAGGGCATCTATCGCCCCGCCGCCGACACCGCCCGATACTGCTACCACTGCGAGAGGTGGTTCCACATCCAGTGCCTCGCCCCAGTCCCGCGCGTCGACGTCACCCGCCGCCTCATCCAGGAGCAGGGCTGGTCCCCGACGCTGTCGCCCGGCGGCATGTTCTGGTGGAAGCTCATCACCTGCCCCATCCAGCGCGCTCCCAACATCGACGACCGCTACCGCCTCTACCCGTGGTCCTTCGAGCCCTTCCTGTGGCTCGCTCGGTTCTACCACGCGCGCGGACGTGCTCCCCCGGCCGAGGGTGTGCGCGCGTGGATGTGTCGCGTACACTACCCCCACGTCCCCGGACCCCTCATCGAATACGCCCACGGCGCACCGCGCTTCGTCTGCAAGGAGTGCGGCCGATGCGTGTAAGTCCGACCGCAGCGCGTAAAATATACCATACTCTTGTACTGTACATTCGCATATAGCCGTCTTGAGTGCCCCGAATGCCCCTCCCCTGAACGCTCCTCGTACGCCCGCTGCCAAAATGTAAATACCTGTACTAATTGCTGTCACTACGCGGACAAAACATACGGCTGAACGCAAACACAACATATGTCCTGACGCAAACCACAAGACACCGGGCCAGCACACTTGTGCTGGCCCGGCCTTTCACCGCGGAAAAGGCGCTCAACCCCGAGGCAGCACAAGTGTGCTGGCTCGGGGTGTCTCACTCCATGAGACGCTCAACCCCGAGTCAGCACACTTGTGCTGGCTCGGGGTATCCCACTCGATGTCACGCCCAACCCCGAGTCAGCACACTTGTGCTGGCTCGGGGTATCCCACTCGATGTCACGCCCAACCCCGAGTCAGCACACTTGTGCTGGCCCGGCCTTTCACTGTGGAAAAGACGCTCAACCCCGAGGCAGCACAAGTGTGCTGCCCCGGCCTCACGCCGTGTAATAGACACCAGACACCCAGCACTCGTGCTGTCTCGGCATCAAACTGATCTCCGTACATAACACGTATCGACGCTGACTCTCAGTTACGGCTCGTGCACAATACCAGTATGTGATATTATATATTTGCACAGCACTTTCCTCAGGGTAGCAATGGACGTGTGATATGGAACTACCACACGCACCATCGTTCTCTCTCGCTCTTGCCGCTGGGCCCAGTGTCCTCAACATACCTTCCCAGTACTACAGTCCCTCATGCACCGGAATCACCATCTCCTCGCCTCCTCGCCTCCTCGCATCCCCTTCTCCCCGATTCCCCGCTCAACCACCCCCTCCCCGAGCGCCCACACCACTCCGTCCATTAGGAAGTAGCTATGCCTTAAACGTACGTCCATTCATCCATCCCGCTCTCCCCTTCCCACACTGCTCAACTCGTTATTTTCCCTGCATCCCGCTCTTCGCTTTCTCCTTCCTGCTTATACCCCAATCATGGACAATTCACGCTGGATTCCATTGTCCACGCTCGCCCCCCCGGTCATCCCCGCCATGCCCGAGACCTTCATACCCCTCCCGTCCCTCCCATCGCCTCCCCCCGTCTTTCCGCCAGTACTCGGCATACACAGTTTGGCCGAGCAAACGGCCTCGGTGGCGGAGGACCCCCACCCCAACCGCCTCCTCGTCTCGGCTCCAGGTACGTTCTGCATCGCTTCTCGGACCGTTCTTCTGCTGATCATTTCTGTGGCCTTCTCTTATAGCGCCAAACCTCGCTAACACTCCCTACAAGATCGTACGCCTCGGCCAAGTGTACGTTCGCGCACCTCCGCCCGCCCGTCGCCTTCGTCGCGCTAACACCTTCCACAGCGTCTTGGTAGACGGTCTGCAGTACTTCGTCGTCCGCCTCGACTTCGGATCCTCGCCCGGCGTCGTGAGTATCCCTCCCCCCGTCAGCTCCCCGCGCTCGCTCACCCTCCGCTTCGTCTTTCTTAGTTCCTCGCCACGCTCTTCCGCGTCATGTTCCCCTTCCAGGCCATCCAGTACTTTCCCTGCGAGTGGCTCCCCTGGGACTTCCTCTCGCGCTACGGCATGGACGAGCTCATCGCCGTCACCCCTCCCCGCGAAATGGAAACCACCGCCTTCACCGCCATCGAGCAGGTCCTCGTCTTCAACGACAAGACGATCTCCCTCCGCCCCTACTGGTCCCAGGTCCCCTTCCTTCGCGCCAACGTCCTGCTCTTGGTGGACGAGTACGGAAACCCCCCTGGATGCACCATCCTGACCGTACGTCCACGCCGTCCATGTCTCTCATTTATCATCGCCCGAGTTTGCTGACGTGCGACGCGGTTCATTCAGTACGGCGAGAAGTTCTGCCGCAGCCGCTGCATCTACCAGGGCATCTACCGCCCCACCGCCGACAAGGTCCGCTTCTGCGGCCGCTGCAAGAGGTGGTTCCACCTCCGGTGTCTCTCTCATATCCCAGACGACGAGTTCATCCGTCGTCTCATCGAGGAGCGCAACTGGTCGCCCGGCCCCTCCATGGACGAGATGCTCTGGTGGGAGCTCATCATCTGCCCCATCCAACGTACCCCCGCTGTCGACCGCTGCGGGCGCATCTTCCCCTTCTCGCACGAGCACTTCCTGTGGCTCGCGCGGTCCTACCACGACCGTCAACGCAGCCCACCCCCGGAGGGAGTCTCCACCTGGATGGAACGCTTGAACTTCCCCCACATCTCCATCGAGCTGCGTCGCTTTGCCCTCATGGCAGAGCGATACTTTTGTCCGACGTGCAAGGGATGCGTGTAGGGCGCGGTAGTGTTTGTATCGTACATACTCTTGTATATTTCACTACATCTTGTATATTCGGCTGCATCTTGTATCGACAATATAATAGACCTGTCGCACGAACACCCTGTGGGAAAACACACTCGCACCACAAGCCACGCCTAAATCAGACCGAACACACCGGGCCAGCACACTTGTGCTGCCTCGGCATTGGGCGTCTTTTCGCCGGTCGGACACCGAGGCAGCACAAGTGTGCTGCCCCGGCATTGGGCGTCTACTCATCTGCGCAAGGCTTTGTTTGCGCAACTCCGAGACAGCAGTCTTTGGCATACTATAAGGGCATACATATTTACAATGTCTTCATATTTCGTGTTCTGTTTTCGAGTCTGTTGTCTGTCGTATCCGCTCACCGCAAACTCAAGCAGGCTCGCACATATATATTATATCATATTTATAAGTGCAGGGGGCGTCCCATCGCGATGCCGCAGAGGGAGGCCGAAGCGCAGGCGCATTGCGGGCTAGGGGAGCGTTCAGACACGTTCAAAGAAATTGTATAAGTACTAGTACTGTAACTACACGGACTATACGGACTATGAAGGGAGGGGCGGCCTTGGGCGGCCGGAATACGCACTCTGCACACCCAGGGGAGCACGGGAGACTCGTCCACCGGGGGATCGCGTCCACCGCGCCACCAGAACACCCTCCTCCCTCTGCCAGAACAGCAGAAAGACATAGGGAGAGCGGCCGGAACCTCTCCGGGACCGTGCAAATCCATCACAAAGTGGCTGAGGCATCAGCAGGAGGCTGTGCAGCCACGGCGATCTTTGCCCAACCATCAGCGCTTAACTTGCGTATGAGCGCTTAATCCTGTCCCTAGCCCTAGCCCACCTTACTTTAGGCCCTGTGTATCGTCGTGCGAAGTCCTCTTCTAGATGTCGGTTCCCACCATGCTCTATCCCTCGCGAAGTCCCTCATAGACGAATGTGTCGGCGGGCACGAAGAATGCACCCTTATCTCGCCCTCCCGCGAGGTGCGCCTTCCGACGCGACTCATCGACTGTATGGACCCCAGCCGCCCCCGCCTCGTATCGACCGAAGACAAGGACGGCAAATACCTCGCGCTGAGCTACGTTTGGGGCGAGCCGCAGCCACACCGGACCACCAAGGCCAATATAGCCGCCTATCGGGCCGGGATCGACGCGGCTCTCCTCCCTCAAACCATTCGCGAAGCCGTCTTCGTCACACATGCGCTCGGCTTCCGGTATCTCTGGGCGGACAGCCTGTGCATCGTCCAAGATTCGGACGAGGACAAGGCGCGCGAGCTCGGTCGAATGCACCTCGTCTACCGACATGCGCACATCACAATCATCGCCGCCAGCGCGGCGCGGGTCAGCGCCGGGTTCCTCCAAGTGCGACGCGCTCACCCGCCATTTGCCACGCTTCCCTTCATCTGCCCACCTCGACCTTCGGGGAAGGAGCAGCTCGTGGGCACCGTGCAGCTTAGCCCCCCAGAGATGCTCTCTGCGGACCCGGACGACCCGACCAGTACACGAGGCTGGTGCCTTCAGGAGGACTTGCTCTCCCCGCGCGTGCTCGTCTTCACCTCCGAGACGCTCAAGTTTCACTGCCAGACGGCCATGCAGCGCGTTGGCGGTGCACTTCACCCTCGGAAGTTTGACCCGTCTCCTCTGAACGCCCGCCGGCTTCCTGCCGAGCTCTTCCACCTCGACACTGGCGAGCACTACGGCGGCTTGGAATACCGGCCGTGGAGCCGCAGCAAGTCGGCAGCGCAGTGGCAGTGGGTGGTGGAGAACTACACGCGACGCACCGTCAGCGCGCCGGCGGACAAGCTCGTCGCGTGCGCGGCGGTCGCGGAGGCGTTCGGCCGCGTGCTGGGCTCCGCCGCGGACTACCTCGCGGGCATCTGGCGCCCCAACCTCCTGGCTGGCCTCCTGTGGGAAGGCGCGAGTGCGTCGAGGCTCTCGCGCGCGCAGGTGTATCGTGCGCCGACGTGGTCGTGGGCGTCCGTCGACGGACCGGTCCGCTGGCAAACGCACATCGACTACACGGAGCTCGCCGACGTGGTGGAGTGCTGTGTCGCACTCAAGGACCCCGCGTTGCGGTTCGGCGAGGTGGTCGGCGGGCACCTCGTTCTTCGCGCGGCGGTCGTGGCGCAGCAGCGGATGCTGTCGTACATGGGGCTGACCATACTGATCGACACTGTGCAGGACGAGGAGGAGGTCGCTGCGGAGGACCACCGCGCGAAGCTTGTACCTCTCCTGCGGTACGGCAATTCCGTCAGCGGCCTCGTCGTCGCGCCGGCAGAATCGGGCTCGAGCACGTCCACAGCCCGGGGCAAGCTAGTCTACAGACGCATTGGGACTTTCAGGAGATGGCACCCGGATCCCCAGCGGTTCTGTGGCCCCGAGGTTCCGCGCGTCGAGCTGGAACTAGTGTAAAACCCTACGCGGTGGCTCTCGACCTGCTTGGGGCCCCATAGCTTGTCCTGCCATTTCATTCCGAGGTACTCGCCGTCTGGGCGAAACTAGAGCTGCGAGCCCACCATGTGAACATTGAACACCCCTCGACCGCGCCTTGGGCATCTCTGGCTACGTTTCTCTGAGATTCGAGGGTTCCGGGCACCACGCCCGATTGTACCAGTTGAATGTAGAGCAAGCCGCGCCGCTATGGTTTGCACACGACGCGACGGTCGTGAAGTCGGGCCCCGGACCGAGAGCGTGCGCTGTGGAAGGATTCACGCGTCACGGCCGCGGTGGAGTTGCGACAGCGCTCAGGCGGTTCCCGCGTACTTACCCCCAGTTCGTATCGCTGGCCATGGTCAACTGCTCGAACTCAGCAATACGCTGGGCGGTATTTCTGCGCCCCCCGGTTTCCAGTCGGCAATGCCCTCGCGAGCTCTAGATCTATCCGACGCGTCCCTGCGAATCTATTAGCATCCCATGACAGCGTTGACTTTCCGACATCATATTCGATCAGGCTATGTATGTCGATCCCTCTCCACGCTGGATTACTAACGCTCTTTTTGCTGCGGACAGCGCTGACATATCGCCTTTTCTATAGATCGCCTCCGCTCCCTCGAGGCCCACTCGCGCGAAGCCTGGCCTCGTCCGACAGCGACTTCCTCCGGGTCATGCCCGTTTTGCTCTTACGCGTTCTTGGGGTCCGTCCAGCACCGGCGATCGTGGAAGTCACTCGGTGGACGCAGTGGCTCCATCAGTCATTCTCGTGCACGCCGTACCGAGCAGGCATCATCAGGTGCTACCCGCCTGTCGCGTCCTCGCAGTCCGCCATAGGCGACCGCACTGCGTCTGGCTGACCCAACGCGACAGATAAAATGCTGCAGTATCATCAGGGCACAGTGAGTCTACAGAATCCCTGCACGACGCGCTCTCTTCCTCACTCGTACAACCGATTCAGCATGCCGATCTCCGACCTCCGCGCTCTGCACGCCGTAATCGGCGAAGCTATCGACAATATCGAGAAGGTGTACAAAGGCCAGAGCCCACCCCTCGACTATCCCTCTCTCGACGAGCCCTACTACACCAGTCAGAAGCACGACGCCGATGCCGAACGCGCGGAGGCACTCAATCTCGAGCCTGCCGTCCTCGCGGCTGCGAACCAGATCGTGGCTGCCTGCGGCCAGCTCAGCGTGACGGTTCACCGCCCATTCTACCAACTCACAGATCTGACGAAAGGGGTACGTCTGCTGCATCTAACCGCCTCATTATAGAAGAGCTAACTAATGCATGCCTTGCAGGCGAACGTCGTCGCCCTGTTCCAGTTCGTGGAGCAAACGCACATCCCGGAGATTCTTCGCAGCGCGGGGCCAGGCGGCCTCAGCACAAAAGAGATCGCCGCAAAGATCACGGAGGTGCGCGCTGGGGTACCTGGGGCCAAGCAGGTGGACATAGACCCCTCAAAGATTGGTACGTCTTCCCGTCCGGTGGCAGCTATAGAGCCACTCACTTCTCTCTGCAGGCCACATCTTGCGTGTTCTCGCGACGTACCACTGGGTCCGCGAAGTGACTCCCGACGTCTTCACCAACAACAGGCTCACATCTTCTATCGATTCCGGGAAGTCTCTTGCGCAACTCAAAGCCGCGTGGGTGTCCATAACATACGACCCTTTATCGCCGGCCGTCTGACCGCTTGCTCCCAATAGCCCAGAAAAGAAATATGACGGGACGGACGGCGTTGCTGCCTTTGCCGGCATGGTGTAAGAATTCTTCTTTCTCTCCAGCATGTAGGGCACGCCTTTACATCACGGTTACAGCTCGAACGATATCCTCAAGGTAAACTCGCGGCTCACCGAATGGCTTCTGGACGGCGGCTTGGCCGAGAATCCGCCCAACGGCCTTGTGCTTAGGCTCTCGTTGGATACCCCTTTGAAGTTCTACGAGTGGCTCGAGCAGCCCGGCAATGAGTTTCGCCTGGCACGGTTCGGCCACGCGATGAATGGTACGCGGTACTGGGAGGTCACGGAGAACATCATCCAGGGTACGTCTCAAGCTATAGCGCGTGCTTCCTTACAAGCAGACTCACTCGGCTGGTATCTCGACTTAAAGGCTTCCCTTGGGGTGATCTTCCGAACGACTCCGTTGTGGTCGACGTCGGTGGCGGCATTGGCTCCGTATCGGTGATCCTCTCCCAGGCGTTCCCTAACGTCAGATTTGTCGTCGAGGATCGGGAGCCCGTGGTTAGGATTGCGCGAGGCGTAAGTGGTCCTATACTGGGCTCGCGACGTGTTTGCTCAAAAACCATATCTCTGTTCAGGCCTGGGGTTCTAAGCACGCTCAGCTCTTCGAGAGCGGCCGCGTCTCTTTCCAGGCAGCGGACTTCTTTGAAGACCAGCCTACGCTCACAGTGCCTGGGGTTGGCTCCGTCACGCAACCCGCCGTCTACCTCATTCGCGGAGTCTTGCACAACTGGAACGACAAAGACTCCATCCAGTAGGCCGAGCGTTCCTTCTCTCTTATATTCTGCCTCTTACCGTACTCTTTTCAAGGCTGCTGTCGCTCATCCGGAGATCTGCCGGGCCCCATACGAAGCTCGTCCTGGTCGATAACGTCTTGCCGCACGCATGCGTTGACGACCAGGCTGACGTCGATGGCTCCTCCGAAGGCGCGGGTCCAGTGCGCTCCCTTGTCCCCAAAGGCTCCCCGTTACTGCCCAACCTTGGGAAGGCCAGCACGAACGGGTATCTACTCGACATCTCCGTGGGTACCTATCATATCAACACGACGTTATACTCACCCATTGTCCGACCTAGATGCTTGGGATGTTCGACGCGAAGGAGCGCACATACCGTGAGATGGATTCGGTCACGCAGGCGGCGGGCTGGAAGATTACTAGAGTGCACCGCGCTGTGGGCACTCTGTGGGCCTACATCACCGCCGTTCCCGTCTGAATCCCTGACTCCCAGTGACTGGATCTCCGCCGTTCGCCTTCGGGCCATGTACAGATAGGTATAGCATCAACGACGATCGGTTTCATTGCGAATGTCACACGAAACCGTGTGCACATCAATCGAGCGACGCTGCCCTAAATGTAGCAATGACACTCCAAACGGCTCAAGTCGCTCCTGTAGTCGACAGAACAGGAGGCTCTTCTTCCGCAGCGCGATACCCCTCGACTTAGACGGCATCGGCAGTCGTGTACGCCCACAACGAGCCGACCGCCCGTCTAACATTCGATATCTTCCACCCCGCGGACTGGGTGAGCTCGTCCATCTCGCGATAAGTCCGTTCCTTCGCGTCAAAGAGGCCGAGCATCTGCGCAGCGATCACGCACGTCAGCGAATGTGCGTACGTCAGTCATCGTGCTTTCTAGCAAGGGACTCACAGAAATGTCGAGTATGTATCCGTTCGCACTCGCTTTGCCGAGGTTAGGGAGGAGCGGCGAGCCCTCCGGGACGAGCGAGCGCACGGCTCCTTCGGAGGAGCTGCCTATGTTGGCCTTGTCGTCGACGCACGCGTAGGGCAGCAGATTGTCGACCAGGAGAAGCTTAGTGTGTGGCCCAGCTGCGCGACGCAGGATCGACAAGAGACTATGTAACCACGCGCCGTGAGCGATAAGCGCATTCTGAACCATGACGCCTTGGACTCACGTCTTGACGTCCCTGTCAGGCCAGTTGTGCGCAACTGCGCGCGCCAGGAAAACCGTGGGTTGTGTAACAGTGCCAACCCCAGGGACGTCGAACGGCTGATGTTCCTCGAAGAAGTCTTGAGCGTGGAAGGTGACGCGGCCGCTGTCGAAGAGTTCCGCATGCTTGGAACCCCACGCCTGGAGACAATATGCGGGAAGCGTTAGCATGGAAAATGTGCGACAGACAATGCTCGCGCGACGCACCTCGCGAGCGATCGCAACTACCGGCGCGCGATCCTCGACGACGAACTTGAGGTGAGGGTATGCTTGCGCGAGGACGACCGACACGGACCCGATACCTCCGCCTATGTCAACGACGACCGAGTCCTTCGGGAGCTCATTCCAAGGGAACCCTGTAGATCGTTCAGCAACCAGCGCGCATTCTTCGGACACTACCATGGGCTCACCGTGGATGATATTCTCCTTGACCTCCCAGTAGCGCGTACCATTCATGGCGTGTCCGAAACGCGTGAGGCGCCACTCGTTACCGGGCTCCTCGAGCCACTCGTAGTACTTGAGTGGTGTGTTGTATGCCAATGCCAGCGGAAGACCGTTTGTCGCGTTTGTCGTCAAGCCGCCGTCGAGTAGCCATTCGGAGAAGTGTGACATGATCTTGAAGACCTCTTCGCCCCTGTATAGCGCGTGTCAACGATACATCTGGAAGGTGCGCGGCGGACGACTCACGCTTGGCCAACGAAAGCAGCGACGCCGTCCGTCTCATCGTACTTCTTCGCAGGACTATTTGAACGACAACTCAGAAGGCGAGTCGCGAAATCCGCTTCGCAAGGAAGACTTACGAGGCCTTGATTTGTTCGACAGTCTTCCCAGAATCAATGAACGAGGTGAGTCTGTTGTTCGCAAACACGTCGGGGGTCACTTCGCGGACCCAGTGGTACGTCGCAAGGAGACGCAAGATATGACCTAGCCCGCAGACGTGAGGATCCCTCAAGTTATCTCAGAATACACGAGCACGTACCGATCTTCGAAGGGTCGATCTCAATCTGCTTTGCGCCGGGCGTCGCCGCACGTAGCTCTGCAACCTTCGCTGCTATACCCTTCGTACTCAGCCCGGCGGGACCCGCATCGCGGAGGATCTCCGGGATATGGGCCTGCTCCACAAAGTGGAACAGCGCCGTGATGTTGCCCTATGAGGTCTCAGTAAGACACTTTGTCGCCACAACACAGTAGGCTGTGTTCGACGTACTCCGTTCATAACCTCTACGAGGTGGAAGAATGGCTTGTGCACCGTCGCGGTGAGTTGCCCACAAGCGGCGACGATCTGATTCGCGGCAGAGAACACCGCAGCGTCGAGCTTGAGTGCTTCCGCGCGGTCGACCTCAGGGCTGTGAGGCTGGCTGCTGTAGTACGGGACATCGAGAGAGGGGTATTCGAGCGGCGGATCTTGGCTCTTGTAGACCCTTTCAATGTTGTCTATCGCTTCGCCGATGACGGCGTGTAGAGCGCGAAGGCCAGAGAATGTCATGATGTAGAGTGAGAACGAGGGGAATGCTCAAAGGCAACGCGTCGCCGGGTATCTTATGAAGCGGAACGTTGAGCGAGCCGTCCCGCCTAACCGCGTAGGTCCGGGCTGCACGCTGAGAACATTAGAGGAGCAACGCGGGTGCCGACGATAGAAGAACATACCGCATGAGAGATTTCGTATGTCTGCTGACCCCGTGAGTCGTCCTGTTTCCACGACATTCGGGAGCAGCCAGTGTGGAAGAAGGGTGATGCGAGAACGGTCGCAGTATAGTACCTCGAGCATGACCAGATACGGCGCATGCCTACCTTATACTCGGGCCAGCCGGCGTCCGGATTCTCCTGGATACTCCCGGCAGTGAGAAAATGGACTATGTCTGTCGAGCAGCAGGGACTTACCGATGCGGCCCGCAGTGCACCTTCGGGTGAAGCCGACGGAGGCTGTATGGAGGTTCTCAGGACAAGTCAATCGAATCTCTCAGTGGGACCCCGGATTGCTAATTAATGTTAGGCGGCGGCCTTCGCACCCAGGGTTGCGTGGAAGGCAGCAATTCTCGTGGATACCGCATGTCGCAAATTGAGCTAGGAGTAACAAACGAACATGTTATCGCGGAATCGTGCTCTATCGCAGTGCATACATAACCTATCTCAAAGTCCCCGTCAGTTAACGACAATCGGAGACGCTACGAAGAGAGACCTCACCCTCTACTATGACAAACGCCGCCGGGCGTACCTCTAACACATCCCTCCCGGGGGCGCTGCATCGTTCTATACGGGGACGGCAGTGATATATGCCCATAGCGAACCGACTGCGCGTCTCACAGTCGTGATCTTCCAACCCGCGGCCTGTGTAAGCGCGTCCATCTCACGGTACGTACGCTCCTTGGCGTCGAACAGGCCGAGCATCTGTGAAACGGCCCCTCGTTAGCTCAAAAATGCCGGGTCGTCAACCACACCGAAACTCACAGTTGTGTCGAGCAGGTACCCATTCGCGCTCGCCTTGCCGAGGTTCGGCAGGAGCGGAGAACCTTCCGGGACGAGTGAGCGCACCGCGCCGGCAGACGAACTGTCGATGTCGGCCTTGTCGTCGATACACGCGTACGGCAGGAGGTTGTCGACCAGCAAGAGCTTCGTGTTGGGCCCCGCCGCGCGACGCAAGATAGATAGGATTCTGCGCGGACCACGATCAGTAAGGGACGGAACGCCATACAAATGCAAGAAGCATGCGTACACTTTAACGTCCTTGTCGGGCCAGTTATGCGCGACCGCGCGAGCAAGGAATACGTCGGGATGAGTAACCGTGCCTTTACCAGGGATCTCGAGAGGCTTGTGCTCCTCGAAGAAGTCCTGCGAGTGGAACGTGATACGACTACTCTCGAAGAGGTCTGCGTGCTGAGAGCCCCAAGCCTGGACCGGAATGATGTTAGCGAAGGTCAACGTAAAGCGAACCTTCGCTCAATACTCGCCTCGCGTGCAATCGCCGCGACTGGGCCCCGATCTTCGACGGCGAAGTTGAGGTGCGGGTATGCTTGCGACAGCGTGACTGAGACCGATCCGATGCCTCCGCCAATGTCGACTACGACGGAGCCTTTCGGGAGGTCGTTCCAAGGGAATCCTACAGCACCAGGTTTGAGGATATGTCTACCATATGACGGATCGAGGGGCACACACCGTGTACGACATTCTCTGCGAGCTCCCAGTGCCGGGTGCCGTTCATGGAATGGCCGAAACGAGCCATGCGCCATTCGTTCCCCGGCTGCTCTACCCACTCGTAGTACTTCAGCGGCGTGTCGTAGGCCAATGAGAGCGGAAGCCCGTTCGTCGCGTTGGTAGCCAGACCGCCATCGAGTAGCCACTCCGACAGGCGGGACATGATCCTGAATACCTCCTCTCCCCTGCAGAACGAGCACGTGGGTCAGTACGCGCCGTATGAGGCAGGTTGTGCTACACTTACGCTCTACCGACGTAGGCCGCAACACCATCCGTACCGTCGTACTTCTTGCGCGGGCTGCCCAAGTTCGGCGTTAGGGCGGGCGATGCTCTGGGCATACGGACGTGCACTCACTCGCTCTTGAGCTGCTCAATGGATTTGCCGGAGTCGATGAACGACGTGAGCCTGTTGTTCGCGAACACGTCGGGCGCCACCTCGCGAGCCCAATGGTACGTCGCGAGAACACGGAGGATGTGACCTGTTCCCATCGACGTGAACATCCCAACGCTCGAGCACATGCCAAGGCCCACGAGCGCATACCGATCTTCGCAGGGTCTATCTCGACCTTCTTCGCGCCGGGCGTCGCTTCGCGAATCTCCGCGACTTTAGCCGTGATGTCCTTGGTGCTGAGTCCTGCTGGCCCCGCCTCTCGCAGTATCTCTGGTATGTGCGCTTGCTCCACGAAGTGGACCAAAGCCACGACGTTCGTCTACGAGCAATCCATCAGTATTGGAAGTAGACTCTAGCGTGTATAATCAACGTACGCCGTTCATGACCTCTATGAGCTGGAAGAACGGTTTGTGTACCGATGCGGTCAGTTGCCCGCACGCGGCTACAATCTGGTTGGCAGCCGAGAAGACGGCAGCGTCGAGCTTGAGCGCCTCTGCGCGGTCGGCTTCCGGGCTGTGTTTCTGACTGCTGTAGTATGGCGCATCCAACGAGGGGTACTCGAGTGGAGGATCTTGACTCTTGTAGACCCGCTCTATGTTGTCGATGGCCTCGCCGATGACGGCATGCAACGCACGGAGGTCGGAGAACGGCATGGCGACAGAGGGAGGTGTCAAGAGCGCAGGTGAGTAACACAAGCGTCCGACGAGAGCGAGTCGTACGCGGTGTCTTCTTATAGCACGAGGTTGCCGCCGGCGAGCAGCGCAAGTGACGCTAGCGAGGGCCCCAGTGTATTCAGTACGACGGCAGGACGGCGCCCGGGCTGATGGTTGGGAACATTGGCCGGAGAGAGTGAGAGAGTGGTGCGTGGCCACCGGTCGTGCGAGTGAGTCGGCCTCGACGACGTGCGACACAGCGGCGAGGGCGCGCAACAGAGTTCGGGATACCGAACCCGCGGGTCAGGCAGACTGCTACAAGCATCCTATGTGAATACTTTGGCGGCGGCCAAAGAGCGTCAGTTCCCGTCGTCCGGATGAGATGAACACCCAGACTCACACGATGGTTCTTCACTTGCGCATGTCAGATATCGCGTCGACGGTCGTGGACATGCTCTTGCCGGGATCACCGACTGGGATGAGTGGTAGCTGGGGGGTTTTAGGCGCAGGCGCCGTCCTTCGCACGGGCCTCCAATGCCGGCTACCACTACACTCGCGCGCTGCATTGTTGTCTGGGAATATCATACGTGAGGTACTGGTGGTGTTGACTGTATTGCGGGTGGGATGGCAAGTGTTGAGAACGGCCGGCGTGATGGGTGTGGTAGCGTGGTATTCCAACTCCGCAGCATTCGCCCAGTTTGGCAGGTGAGAAGGAAGCGAACATGCGGCCACTACATTGAGACTGCTGCTCGTGGTCGTCGCTCTCCACCCGATGCTGGCAATTGCATGTCATACGAAGTACTATCGACCCCTCCTGAGGTGCATACTGCGGTACCGTGCGAGGCCATGGCTGGCAGGAGCGTACCTGCTGCCCAAGCTTCACGAGACACTGGCATCCTGCCGCAGCCAGCCCGCTTCCTCAACTTTACCCAAATGCTCTTGGTCGAGCATATATATAACAGCTGCTGGCTCTGACTGCCTTCAGCGTTGCACCCGCAGATCCCCTCTTACCCGCCCGTACTGTGATCAGCCCAACCCTGGATATGGAACGTGCCAATCCCGGCTATAGCGAGTCTCAGCGACACTTGTCTCTCCTCATCCTCCTGCGCCGCGTACCGCATCTCTTCCCCACAGGCGGCAAAAACCGCTCCAAAAGCTCCAGCGAGCAAAAGCGCTTGCTCGCTCCGAGCCCGCTGCGGCACAGTTTCACTGCGGACACAGCTCCCCAGGAGGACCGTGACCCACCCACAAGGACTCTCACATCATCCCCTCCATCCCAAAGGCACAGCGAGGCCGCCGAAGCAGCGTCGGAAGGCGGAAAGCTGTGGAAGAGCTACTGCACACTCGAGCGCCACCTGGCCGTGTGCGAAAAAACCGCTCGCGCCTTGCGCGATTTGTTGATCGTCGCCGAGGTCGACGCGGCGGTCCGGCGGCTGCTCCACGGGCACAGAGCCGTAATGCACCCGAAGGAGAGGCTGCTGGCGACGGAGGAAGCGGTCCGGCAGCTGAAGGAGCTGAAAGGAGAGATCATGCAGTTGGCGGAAGAGCAGAGTAGCTCCAAGCACCCTCGGGAGAGGGGTGTACCGAACCGCGGCGGCTCGGAGCGTGTTCCAGAGGACCAGAGGACGGAGAGCGGGAGGAAGTAGTTCCAGCGGGAGTGAGAAATGGCGAACGAGTGGAGCATACTCGAGTGGAAGAGCAAAGATCCTGGAGGCGAGCTAGCAAACGGGCGTGACGTTAAGTAGGGATTACCTGTTCCAGAGGTTAGACATTCGCAAGCATAACGTGAAGACTGATATGTTCGCGACTCAACCACTTGCAAGTCAAATCTTGACCCCGAGTGCGGAGCCTGGAGCTGAAGCACAATCCGCGTGAATTACTACCAAAATACAATGAAATGCGAGAGTCGAGCAGTACACGATGCAACACAACCGAACACCAGCCGCGCGGGCGCCTCGACCGATCACCGACGATCCGTCTTGCCCATCTTCCGCTTGCCCGCGAACAAGTGCTTGGGCTGCGAGCAAACCGCGCCGTCAGCAAACCACGCCCTGAGACGCTCACAACTGAGAAGGAGAGACCCACCATTTTGGTCTTGATAGCGCGATCGGCCTCGCCGGCCTTCGCTTGGTAGTTGCGTTCTCTCTGCCCGAGATTCCGCAGCTTGATCGCTTTTGATGCTTGCTAAAACACACACGCATATCGTCAGCACCACTGCGCAATAAACAACCTTTGAGTCTACTCACCGCCTCGTCGCGCATACCAGCGAGCTGCCGGTTCGTCTTCGGATGCCTCGGGTGCTTCGCAACCACCGCGCCCGAGTTGCCCTTCGCACGCTTCAGCTTCGGCGCCTCCTCCCCATCGACGTCCATCCACTCGCCCTCTCCCTCTGCGCCCTCGTCCCCGCTCATGTCCTCGTCCATCGCCATCTCCGCTTCCTCCTCCTCGCGCTGGCGCTTCCGCTTCGCGCCCGCGACCTTCGCGAGCATCTCCGCGCGCTCCGTGATCCGGCTCGGGTCGAGCCCCGCCTTCGTCATGCTCGACGAGAGCTCGGAGAGCGTGCGGAGGCCCGCCGTGCGCGGGAGCGCCGCGCGGTTCTTCATCGCCTTCTTCGTGTTCTGCGACACGAGCTTGTGCTCGCGGTCCGACTTCGCCTGGACCGCCTCGCGCTCGTCGTCCGAGTCGAACTGCGGCGAACGTCAATACCAAGTCAAGGATGGCGCAGGAACGCAGCTTACCATGTCCGACTCCGAGTCGTAGAAGCCCTCCGCCTCGAGCTTCTCCTCTTCCCGCTCGAGCGCTTCGAGCTTCTCGAGGATGTCGGGGTCGATGAAGTCTGCAATGTTCTTGCCGTCCATGATCTCGGGCATGATGTCGCTCTTCCACTCGTCGTTCGCGAGCATGTAGTTCTCTGAGCACACACAAATATCAGTACACCGCACGCTGCGCACACGTATCCGGTACTTACGCTTAAGGTTGATGTTGTAAACACCAGCACCGCCCTCCTCGAGCTCGATATCGCGCGCGAGCTTGCGTCGGGTCGGGTCCTCCTTATCATACTTCTTGCGCTCCTTGACCGCCTCGGGGATGAACGGCGCCCGCGCAACGTCGTCGCGCGGCTTCGGCTGCGCGACGTGCAGCCTGTTCAGGATCGCGTTCACCTTGTTGCCCTTGAGCTTCGAGTCGACGCGGTGCTCGAGCAGCGCGTCGCACGCGACCGTCTTGAGGCTCATCACGCCCTCGTCGGTGTAGCACGAGACCTCGACGTGGTGCATGCCCTCCGCGGTCGTGATCTCCTCGACGAGCGCGCGGCGCTCGGGCGTGAGCTCGTCCAGGCGCGCGACGTCCGCCTTGTTCAGCACGAGCACCGTCGGCTTGTTTGCAAAGAGCGGCTTGATGGAGTGGAAGAGCTGGCACTGCGCCTCGACCGAGTACCCGCACTGCTCGGAGAGGTCCATGAAGTACAGGATGCACGCCTTGAGGTGCGCGAGCGCCGTAATGCTCTGCATCTCGATATTGTTCATCTCCTCGAGCGGATGGTCCAGGATCCCGGGCGTGTCGATGACCTGCCAGCGCATGTAGCGGTGGTCGAGGTGCCCAACAAACAGGCTCTTGGTCGTGAACGCGTACGGCTGGACGTCGACGTCCGCGCGCGTGACCTTGTTGATGAACGACGACTTGCCGACGTTCGGGTAGCCGCAGATGAGGAGCGTGCGCGCGGTGGGGTCGATCGCGGGCAGGCGCGAGATGTGCTTGCGGACCTCCTCGAGGAACTCGAGCGCCTCGTTCTGGCGGCGCATGATCGTCGCCATGCGGCCCATGGCGGCGCGCTTGAGCTGCTTGCAGCGGTAGAGGCTGTCGCCGAACTTGAGCAGCCGGACATAGTCCTTGGCGACCTGGTCGATCAGGTGCCGGGCGGTGCGGAGCTGGCCGAGCGCGAGCTTGTAGTGGTTCTTGTCGTACAGGACGTTCAGGAGAGAGGAGAGGAACGGATGCAGGTCCTGATAGCCCAACGTTTCAGCACTTCCGCGTTCGCTAAGATCAATGCGGTACACTCACGTCAATGATAGGGAACTCCTCGAGGATCGCCCCGAGCTTTTCGTCAAACGAGTCCTGGGTAAACTTGACCTTGCGCATGTAAAAGTTGCGGATCCGGCTGATCTTGAAGTTCTTGTGGATAACCTACACCCGCACCCTCTCATCAGCCTCCCATTCCCCCCTTACCCCCCACGAAGTCTGGAAAAGACGAAACGCACCGTCGGCGTCTTCCGCTGGGTCTTGGAGAGGACGATGTCGAGGAAGTCCGCGGCCTTGGGCACGGGCGCGATCGCCTTGAGTCCGCTCGTCGACATTTTGGCTGGTTGCTGCGGGTGTCTAGATATACAGAAAAGAAGGAAGGCGGCCCAGCAGCAGACCAGGGAGGAGGGAGGGGGAGGGAGGAGGAAACGAGGCGGAGGAGATTCCTCGAGGGCTGCTTTCCCAGAAACGGCTGCACGGATCGAAAAAACTGGATTATGTAAGTGCGCCTCCCACGTGCGCGGCAAGCGCCCGCTACTCAACGCCCTCGCCGCGTTCCAACTTCCGGTCCAGGGCAAGCCCATCGGTCCAGATGGTACAAACACCGGAGGGATATATTCCACGGGTACATACAACAGGGAACTAAGAAGAGTCTATCTACTCGCTAGCCGGGTAAAAAGCGGAGGGGAGGGAGGAGCGGGGGAGAAAAATCATGTACAAGAAAACGCGCACTGCGGGCACGATAAGTAGCAGCAAGCAAGGGGGAGGCAAGGCGGGATATATCCGGACCAAATGTCAACTATAGAGGGTTATTCGGGGCGTATACGCGACGAGAGAAGAGAAGCAGAACCTGACGAGGGGTGCCCTACGACACCCCTTATTCGAGCAGCAACAACAGCAGCGGCGAGACGTAAGATACGCGTGGAATCGTACAACGTCACGGGGAGGAGAGGAGAGGGATAAAGCATATCAGCAGACTGAGTCGGAAGGAAGGAAAACAGTCAGAGAAACATCAGCCATGGACGACGAGCATCGACACACACACGACGATGGCAAGTCGTCGTCGGTCGGTCATGTTCTGGACGTTCAGTCCCAATCGATCGTCAAGCCGCCGGGGCCTGCGTTAGCGATACCGATCCCGCGCTCGGCCTCGCGGCGGAGCCACTTCATCGCGCGCTTGTCCGTGCGCAGGAACGGCTCGAGCAGCTCGAGACACCGGCGGTTGTGGTCCTGCATCCGACCCCAATCAGCACCTACCAACTTCCTCTGAGCATAAACGCGAGTGCGTACCTTCAGCCACTGCCGCTCCTCCTTCGAGAGCATGACCTCCTTCACCATCTTCGTCTGGATCGGCACACACGTGAGGCGCTCGAACCCGAGCCACACGTCGCCGTTGAACTGGCCCTTCGTCCTCACGCGGCGGACGACGAGCGCCGACTCGATGCGCACGCCCCACTTGCCCGCGTTATCTGCAAAACGACCAACATCAGTCACACACCACGGCGAGCCAGGTGCAGAGCGACGTACAGAATCCAGGCTCGTTCGTGAGCACATGTCCAGGCTCGAGCGGCACCTCCGACGAGAACGACTGCGGGCCCTCGTGCACGTTCAAAAACGACCCAACGCCATGCCCAGTACCGTGCTGCAAACGCATGAGCATCACCCAAATACCCTCACGGGAAAGAATCGGGCTCACCATGTAGTTGAGGCCGTCCTGCCAGAGCGCACGGCGCGCCAGGACGTCCAACCGCGATCCAGGAGTGCCCTCCGGGAAGATAGCAGTGTCAATCGCGATCTGCACGCCAACCTTCGTGAGCATATGTGCCGGGAACAACGGCAAGGGTACGTACGTGTCCTTGCAGCACCCGCGTGAACGCCTCGCACTGGTCGGGCGACGGCCGGCCAAAGTGGACCGTGCGCGTCGTGTCGCAAGTTCCATCCCTATACTGTCCTCCCGAATCACTGTCCACAGCCCATCAGCACCCATCCCCTCCACCAAAACGAGAAGAATACGCACTTGAGATACGGCGTCTCCCGATCAATCATCCTCGCCGTCGACTTCCTCGGCGTATAATGCGGGAGGGCCGCATTCGGCCCGCTCGCCGAAATATTCTCGTACGCCAGCCCCATATAATGCTTGTTCCGGCGGCGGTACTCGGTGAGGCGCCACGCGGCCTCCCACTCCGTGATGTCGTACCCCTGCGCCATCTTCTCGTCCAGCCACGCGAGCCACTTCACGAACGCGGCCCCGTCGCGCAGGTACGCGTTCCGCAGGCCGCTGATCTCCGCCTCGTTCTTGATCGCCTTCATCTCCTCCACGAACGAGGGCAGCACCGTGTACCGGAAGCTCGTCATCATCAGGCAGATCGCGTACGACGTCTGCGGCGAGATGATCACCTGCGGGGAGCGGGATGGTTAGCAGACGTGTGGCGAGCGAGACGGCGAGGAGGGCGGACTTACGTTGCCTTCACCCCACTCCTTGCGGCGGAGGAACGTCCAGATGTCGTTGTAATCACGGACGTTGACATGAATCGCGGACAGATAGGACTCGACCTCTGCGGTGACCTTATCGTGTTCGATGAACAGCGTAGCGGTCTCGAGGCCCACGAACAGGTACGAGTGGAACACCGGGTTGAACGGGATGTCGTCTCCACGGAGGTTGAGCAACCACGCTGCCCGCACGTCAGCCCACGCCCTCTATACCATCCCACCACAACTCACCAATGCACGAGAGGTTCGACAGAAGCGTCGCGACCTGGATCTGCGACGGCTTCGGCTCCGACTTGGAGTACGACGGCACGGCCGGGCGCTGTGCCCTAATCCACTCCCTGAGCCTTGTCAGCTTCTCGTTCGCGCCCGTGCCCGTGAACTCCGCCGGCTGCACGTAGATCGGCTCGCGGCTCCGCGGCGGCTTGTCGCGCCAGATGAGGTCGACGAAGTTCTGCGGGGGGTAGTACAGCTTCGAGCCCTTGGCCTTGAGCGCATTGTTCAGCGCGCTCGCCTTCTCGTACGAGATCAGGCGCGCGTCGATGCCGACTTTCACGTCCTTGGCGCGCAGGACGAGCCAGTCGACCCAGTCCTTGGCCTCGCCGGGCGCGCCGGTGCGGACCCTGCGCCAGTTCTGGTCGCACTCCTCGTCGGCCTGGAGCCAGTAGCGCGAGTCGGTGCAGAGGTAGGCGTAGTCCATGCCGATGATGGCCTGGCCTGCAGACCCGGTGAATCTGAACGACGCCGTCAGCACCCGACAAGTCCTATAGGGAGAGATACGCACCCGGAGACCCACTCGCGACGCTTGTCGGAGATGGCAATGTATTCAGATCCATGAGCATCCTCAGTGGGGATCACACTGCGTGGCGTCAGCATACATCGACAAAAATGAGGGGAAAGCAGACGCACTAGTAAGCAAGGTCGTGCTGCCGCATATGGTCGCGGATAGCTTCAATCCGGCTGCTGGTGTCCTGCCTATCCACGACGGACTCCTCACGGGCCTTGCGTTCATAGGCAGAGCCAACGAGGGTACTCGAAGACTCCGAAGGGTAGAGGGGAGGGCGTCCGCTCCGACCCGTATTCCTGGTGGTGTTGGACTTGTATGTCTCAGAGCGCTTGAGCATATCCGGCGGGAACGGGTGGGGTCCCTTGTACGAGGTCGAGGACTGGGAGCGGGAGCGGGCGCCACCAGGGATGGGGTTGAAGGACGCGCCCTGGCCCGGGTGGGGGTAGGACTGCATCGAGTTCGTCCTGCTCGAGCGGGTGCGGGCGGAGGAGCGGGAGCGGAGGCCGTCGGAGCCCTGGTGGGAGTAGACGGGGGGCGGGGTGGTTTCATGCTCGTCCATGAGGTCCTTCTCGCGCTCGCGCTCCTTCTCCTTCTGGCCGGTGCCCCAGCCATAGCCGAAGCCCCACTTCTTCGAGCCCTTGGACTTCGAGCCGGTCGCGGTGTTGGAGCGTTTCAGGACGGGGTGCGGCGTGACATCGCGTGCGGCGAAGTAGCCCTCGGAGACGTTGAAGGACTCGGTCTCGGAGGAGAAGGTGAGCTTGTCGGCGTGGGAGGCAGGGTGGGAGGTGAGGGTGGCGGTGGGGGAGTAGGAGTTGTTGTCGAGGCGGTTGATGCTAGAGCGGCCCGAGGCCCAGTCCTCGGTGATAGACTGCTCTGAGGGGGTGAGGCGCCTGCGGTTCTTGCCGCCAAAGAAGGGGAGGCAGATAGGCGGGGGAGGCGGAGGCGGGGGAGGCATGGCGGGGGGAGAGGGAAAGGGTGTCGCAGAGAGAGGGACGGAGAGGGATCAGATGGCGATCGTTGAAGAGAGGGCAGCAGCCAGGGCGCGTTCTTCGACTGGGGGCTCAGCCAGCCCAGCACGCGGCGAGAAGACGACGACAGAGGTCAACAAGCAATCTCCACCTATCCCGATAGCCCAAAGTCGGCGAGAGCACGAGAGCGAACACCGAGAGCGCAGTCGACAAAGTTCCCCTTCCCCGGCGTCTACTCCCCTCCGCTGGCCCTGCACCACCACGTGCACCCCCAATAAGGCAATTCTCGCCTGCCCTAAACCCTTTCCTCCGGGCGTCTACCCCTCCTCCGCGCCGAGTGCGAGGCCCAGATTGCAGATTGGCGTTCTCGTCTTCCTCTCCTCCTCCCAATCCTCCTCCAACACGCCCCCGCTGCTCCTCCGAAATGAGCTGCGCGAAATGAAACTGATCAGCCCCACCCCCTCGCGGTTGCTTGATCGCCCGGATCAGCAAGCTCGCCCTTAGGTCGCGTTTCCGCCCGTCCCTCGAGCTCCGGCGTCCGCACCGGCCCTCGAGAACGGCTCACCTCTTGTGCGAATCGCCCGTCCCAGAATATCTCTCTGGGAGCGCGTCCCGAGGCCGTCCTTTCGAGCCGCACACCCAACGCCGACCGGTCTGCGCGACTGCGACCCGCCAGCGTCGCGCCGCGGGTCACGATGGCCTATCGCAGACACTCCAGGGCACGCGGCCGTTCGTGATGACGACACGCGACATTGTCCTGCGCGAGAGAACGACCTGGAAGCTGGAGCGTCCCATTCAGTCAGGCACGCGCGCCGCGCTAGGATGTCATCCTCCCGCCTCGAGGCTAGCGTACGGCGCACCTACTTGGCCCCGTCTCCCGTCTTCCGGCACTTGGCATGTGGACCGTCTTGTCCTCTACGGGAACGGGAACTTGCTCGGTGAGATCCCGCCTAGGAAACGCGGAAACCGCGCTGTCCGTGTAGGTCACCAGGATAGCAACGCAGGGGTTAACCGCAGGTAAACAGACCAGCAGACACAAGCGCAGGCAGAATGAGCAGCAGTCTGCCGCTGTTCTAGATGGTGACGCTGGTAGTTTCGCTCCAAGAGTGGTCAGCTGTCAGGGAGCGCGAGAGCCAACGAGAGTATGAACTCGGAAATTAAGCCCTAGACCGCAGGCAAGTGAGCGCAGCGGTCAGCGGTACCGCGAAACCGCTTCCAGATGTCGTATGTCCCGGGCCTCAAGAGTATTAGGCCATCGTCACTACGGAGCAGCTTATTGCTGTGGTGTACTCCACTAGAGACATTAACGGGTACAGTATGCGTACAGTATAGAGATGGCGCTCACCTCCTGTGACGCCATGAGAGTGTAGCCACCGTCCGCAGTGTGAGCGCGGTGAGCTTTGAGCAAGCAGGCCATGTCGGGGCAGTCCTCTGCCGCTCAGAAGAGTTCTGCAAGTCCTAAAGAACACCGAGAGGCGTGTTCAGCGCGCTTCCCGTGCGCATAAGACTCCCGAGCTCCGAGCACGCAGCACGCCCCGAAGGGGGCCCCGGAACGCATGTTCGGAGGTCGCGTTCTGCCGGGGACAGTGGCGAGGTTCTGAGCGGCTGGTACAGGAGATACGGGAGATGAGTGCGCACCTATCTTTGCGTATCTGAATACGAGAAGTGCTCTGCTTGGGCAGAGAACGCGCGAACCTTTGGAGGCCTCGTTCCGGGCCTATTAATCTCGGCAGATCGTACCCGGGCGGTATCTCGCGTTCCTGCTGAGGAACGAGCGAGTGACGAGGATCTGCGGGCGAGTGGCGCCTCGTCCTTGGGGTATGGATGTGAGCTCCAGTGTACCCGAAGTTAACGACGTCGTTGACGTAGGTACGAAGGAGCAAGAGGTCCGCGCAGCTCGAGCACTAGTAGCGTTATGGTCATGGGAGCATACGGCTAGATACACGAGGCCGGGGAGTCGTCAAGAGCCCGCGCAGTCCCATATTTACGACGGCTGTAGCAGTTACGCATGCAGAGCAAGCAAGTCAGACTCCTAGGTAGTCGAGAGGATGAGAGGAGAGGAGGAGAGGGGAGGAAGAGCGGTGTACTCGAATGAGTGGAGCGGCTGCCGGCGCCTCCTCCATTCCCTCGTAGACGTGACACGGTGCTGCGCGTGACACATTGACGCGTCTGATCAGGTGATGTGTAACGCATCACGGCAAACATCTGGGCGCTTGGCTGAGACGGCTTCTCCTGGACGCGTACGACTTACACTTGCGGCTTGCCTTGTTCGAGTCGCGCTACATTCAATCTCTACACCCAAAATCACTTCGTCCGTACCGTACGTACGTGAAGTATTGGTTTTTCAATGAGGAAATGCTACGGGATAGATCACTGCAACGTCCAAGAGGTCATGAAAGCCTTGGTGAGTTCCGACTTGTGAGTCTGCTGAATTCATGACCTTGTATGCCACGGCGTACTCAGTACTCAACATCTGTGCTCATAGATCTTCTTCAGCCACGTTCTACATACAGCTCGGCGTGTGAGAGCCACACTTGAATGAATGCGTTCGTCGACAATTCGAAGACCCGGTGCTCGAGGCTTCGTTAAGCCCCAGGCCCGTGTCGTTATGTGCACGACCACATGCTCATCCGGGGAGTATAGATTCGTGCGCTCACACCAGAACTCTGACAGATCTGTGGCTTAGCTGGTGACCTTTCTACTGGATGACTGGCTGTCTCCTGCGTCTGCCCTAGGCCTGATTGACTCGGAATGCTCTCGTAAACAACAAATCCTCTGCGCTCCGGAGGCACCGCTGGTTTCTCACGACACAGGCTACTCGACGAATACGCTTTCAGCCCCCCAACAGCACCGTGTTTCCCTGCTCATGGCAGCTGACCTTGGAACGCTACTGGCGAAAGTGTTGGTAAGTTTCGGTTTGTGTCACTCAACGCCTTTGTATGCGGCGTACTGATCTGCGTACACCGATCTTCTGCAGCCGTGCTCTTTACACGCGTCGACGCGTGAGAGATGCACTCGAATTATTGCGTTCGTCGAAGCTTAACCGAGCCCGAGGCCCGCATCAATATATACACGACCATATACTCGACCGGCGGTACAGAGTCACATTCACACAGGGTCGCTGACAGATCTCTGGAAAAGCTGGCGGCCTGTCTGCGAGATGTATGGCTATCTATCTCCCGGGCCTGGTAGACTCGGGGTGCACTCGTCGACGAGATATCATCTGCACTCTGGGGCTTTGCTGGTCTCTCGCAGCACAGGCTCCTCGTAGAAGACGCTTCTAGCTCTCAACATCATCGCCTTTCCTCGATGAGGGCAGCTGACTGGGGCCTTGGAACTCTGCTAGCGAGCCGAGCCTTTGGAGAATCTCCGACGAGTAACCCTTGTATGTGACCGCTCGATCAATCGAGCCAGAGGAGATCCTTGTTGAGCGGCGACCAAAGTGTAACTCTGTAATCTATAGCGAAGGTGACCTTGACCTCGGCGATGCAACGTTTGCATATTGACAGCGATGTATCCAATAGATACACAAGAGAATGCCACCTAAGCTCGGTAAGTCTCCCTGGTAGTTCTCTACTCGACGAGCTGACTTTGTCCAGCTCCGCATAGCGAAGTCGTCTCAGCTCGCCTCTGCCAACCCGATGATTCCACGGGAACCGTATCCCTGGTTTGACAGGTGCGTGCACGACCCATCTGAGAAGAACGCCACGCGCACCGTGCACCATCGAACACCGTTGGTTCGCAACCAGCTCGGGGGTATACGCAAATCGACTCCTACAAATTGCTTATCACCCACGCGATGCCGGGCGCAGTACCCCTCCACTTCTATCCGACTTCTGTCCTCTGCTCGCCGCCAACTGCGTGGTCTTCGCGTGCAAGGGGATAGTTCGGGTGCGTGACTTCTCTCCTGAACTTCTTACACTCTGTTGCGCTCATCGCGCCTTCTTCCATGTCGTCACTCCGTACCCGATGCTCCCTGAAAGACCGAGAAACAGGTATGCCAAGAGACACGATATCGCACCCTGCGTGTGTTGCAATGCTGACAAGGCGGCAGCTCAGGCAGCACGGCATCCTCGCGACCGCACGATACCCGAGGGGAGGACGCCCTGTCCATGTCGCCTCGCTGAGAACATAGGCACGGCGGCGAGTCTGCGAAGACGAACCGTGGGACCAATCTTATTCTAGCACGCTTTCACTCACACCCCGCCGTGCGCGCAATGGGGACGGGGCCTGACGCTCTCAGCCCTGCTTCGAGCAATGTTACATCGGGCTGCAAACGTCCACGCACATCCCCGTCCCATCCCAGTTCCCCGTCGCTCAATGCCCACGGGAAAATCCTCGGTACGCACCCCGCCCTCCCTGGCGCGCCCGCGGCACTGAATGCCGCACATCCCCTTCCCCAGTTAATGTCGCGGAAACGCGTCGGGCTCGACCGCCTTATGAGGTAACAGCCGTCCTAAAACGGCCGCCGCTGCGCGCCCGCGTTTCCGACGCCGTTTCCGACGTTGCGCGCCGCCGCCCTGTCGTCGCACTTGCCTCTTGCGCTCACGCTCGACACACCTCCCCGTCGCTATCGCGGGTGGCCATCACGCCCGCTGCGCTTCGACTGGCCAGGCCGCCGCGCCGGGAGGGTGATTGCCCAAGCTTCTCGCGACATTCCTCCGCGCCGCTTCGCGAATCTCGGGCGCAATGCGCGGGCCCCCCGAGTCGCCTCTGCTACCGCCTGCGCGCGCGCTGATAAAACCAGACTGCGGCCGTGCCGGGCTTGCTATTCCTTCGCCTTGCAGCGTCGAGGAAGAGCTCGAGCTCTGCGCCGTCTTCCTTCCTCACGCGCACGCCTCGCCTCGCGCCTGGAATATCCCGTGCAACCCTCTCTCTCGACTCGACTGTGACGATCAAGCGCTAGCAACATGGGTGGACCCGCAGCTGTGTCGGCCGGGAACGGCCAGGGGTACGCGCACCTCATCGAGAACCACAAGCCGTGGTGGAAGAACGCGCGGATGGTCAAGCTGAACTTGTGCATTGCCCTCTTGTGCGTGTGTCTCGCGTTCGGATCCGCGCGGTTGAGGTTGACGGTGCTGCTGGTAGATTGATCACGTCGACAACGAATGGCTATGATGGGAGTATGATGAGTGAGTGTCTTGTCTATACATGCCTGTCTGGGTCGTTGCTTATACAATGCACGTAGACGGTCTCCAATCACTACCACAGTGGAACCAAGCCTTCGACTTCCCAAGCGGCGGAAAGGTTGTTCACACCCAATCGTAGACATGCTTCCCTACTAACCATCCATCCAGCTCGGCCTCCTCAGTGCCATCCAGGTGCGTTTATCCACCCGCACCGCGGGCATCGCACACAACTGACAATGTCTTCTCACAGAACATCGGCTCCGTCGCCGCATATCCCTTCTCGCCATACGTCTCCGACGGCCTTGGCCGCCGCGCAGCGGTCATCCTCGGAGCGACGATCATGTGCATAGCGACCGTCATCCAGACCGCCTCGCACTCCGTAGGGATGTTCATCGGCGCCCGGTACGCCCCTCCCTCCTCCCTCCGCCTTCCTCTCTTCGCAAAGGCCCTCGGTCCGCTGATGCCATCGCACCCACAGCTTCCTGATCGGCTTCGGACTCACCTTCGCCGCATCGGCTGCCCCGGTGCTGATTACGGAGATCGCGTACCCTACCCAGCGCGGCCCCGCGACGTCGCTGTACAACACGCTCTGGTGCGTCGATCCCCTCTCACGCTCATTTCAGCCTTCCCCGCTCACGCGCAGACTCGGAAATGGACAGGTTCCTCGGGAGCATTACGTGAGTCGCGGTCCGCATCCCGTTGTTGTAGGCTCCCTGAACTCATCCGACGATGCTTCGCGGCTTCGCAGCGCGGCTTGGACGGTACGTCTCGCCGGTTGGGTAGGACACGTTTGAGGTTGGGAGACTGACGAGTCGACAGACGTTTGGCACGTTCCACTTGCCGACGAGCTGGTCGTGGAGGATCCCGTCGGCGATCCAGGCGCTGCCCTCCGTTATCCAGGTCATCCTCGTCTGGTTCATCCCCGAGTCGCCAAGATGGCTGTGTTCCAAGGGAAGGTACGCACCTCCGCCGAACGCCGCATATGCAAGACGCGTGCTGACGTACCCTAGGGAGGAGCAAGCACTCAGCGTCCTGGCTTACTACCACGCCGACGGTAAACGGTAAGACCTCGTCTTTCTCTTGGTAGTTGCGATAGCGTTCTAATGCTCGGTACAGTGACGATCCCCTCGTTGAGTACGAGTTCGAGGAGATCCGCGCGGCGATCCGGTTCGACAAGGAGGTCGCTGCGAACGTGGGCTGGTCGAGCTTCTTCAAGACTCCGGGAAACAGGCGCCGTCTTCGCATTATGATTGCGATTGCGTTCTTCTCCCAGTGGTCGGGCAACAACCTCATGTGAGTAGAGCTTGGCAGATCCATGGCTTTCGGCGGTAACTGACGACGTCTGCAGCGCTTACTGTACGTGTGTCCGAATGGGTCGTCTATCTCGTACTCACTGAAGACCTCCCTAGACATGAACAAGATCTTCGACGCTATCGGCAGTACGTAGCTCACCCTGTCGCCGGTTTTGTCTCTGCCGCTGACGACATATGTAGTCACGGACCCTACGACCCAGCTTCTCATCGTGAGTACATGTCATCGCCTAGATGTCACGCAGCTGCTGACATTTGCATAGAACGGCTGTCTTAACATCTACAACTTCATCATCGCGGTTGTCGCGGGCCTGCTATGTGACAAAATCGGCAGACGACCGCTGTTCATCGCCTCCACCATCGGTGCGTGTGCCCCACTCTCCTTAGCTGCGGCATGTTGTTTACTCTTCCACAGGCATGTTCGTCTTCTGGGTCTTGCAAACGGTCTGCTTCGGGCTGTACTCAACTACGGGGAACATCGTGGCGGCGCATACGTTCATCGCTATGATATGTGAGTGCCATGAGCATATTTCAAGGATCCCATCGCTGACGATAAGTAACGACAGTCTTGTTCTACGCCTTCTGTGAGTACCCCCGTTCGCCTCGATGTACATTGAATATCTCATGCTTACGGGATCTTCTACAGACGACGTACGTTGCGGCGCGGATCTCAAACTGACAATACACACTTACTGATAACTCCAACAGATTGCATTCACGCCCTTGATTGTCGCGTAAGTCGTAGGTTAGATGCACGCAAACGAACAACGTTGACCCCTTCTTCAGATACACGGTCGAGATTCTGCCCTTCCCTCTCCGCGCGAAGGGGTTCACGATCTTCAACCTTGCCCTGTCGCTGTCCCTCATCTTCAACCAGTAAGCCTTCTGCGGCGCGATCTCTGAACTGGCATTGACGACACTTCGCAGATACATCAACCCCATTGCATTGGCACAGTGCGTACCCACTCGCATCTTATTCGGCGACTGAGATCTGATGCGCTCTTCTACAAAGTCTCGGGTGGAAGTACTACGTGAGTTTGCGTCGTTTGCGTCTGCTTTTTCAGCGTCTCATTGCTTTACAGATTGTGTACGTATGCTGGCTCGCCTTCGAGGTCGGCTTCATCTGGAGGTACCTCATCGAGACCAAGAACGTGCGTTGCTCCCCGCCCTCGCATAACCCATCATACTGAAATCAGCCATCTTCGTGCAGCGCACGCTCGAGGAAACCGCAGCGTAAGTCCCGACTCAAGTGAGCTAAGGAAAATTCCGACTCACTGGTTAATACAGGCTCTTCGACGGCGAAGACACTGCGGACCACCTCGCCGAGCACGCTGCAGTCAACGCAGGCATTTCCGACTCGCACTCGGATAGGGAGAAGGGCTCCACGGATGAGATCAAGGAGGTGGTTGCAGCGTAGACCGAGATCTGGAAACACACACGACCGTACCGTACTACTGGACGCGAGTTGGGCCTCTCAGTGCACGTTTATCATCTCGACGTTGTATTTGTACCACCAGACGCTACCCCCGCATCCTCTCTCTGCTGTCCTCCCTCAATGTAGAGTACTACCCCACCTCCCTGTACTAAATGAAAAGCTCGCCTTCTATCTCTCACACCGTCTGAGCGTTGCCGCCCGCGAACCTAGTGCGCGATTGCCAAACGTGGGCACGGGTGTGTCAATTTGCGCGTGTTTGCGCGCGGTGGCTGCAATTTTGGGCATCGAGTGCGGGGAGGACTTTGACTTTTGAGCTGGTGACTCTTCTGCCCGCCGACCCGCCCTCGTCGTACCCGCCGTACTCGCTCGTGCCCTACTTCCTCCTTTCACGTTCTCGCCATGTCGCCCACGCTCAACGTCAAAGGCAGTGACTCCGGCACGGCCCGTATCCTCGGGTCCGGGACCTCAGGTGCGCACCAGCACTCCTGCGTCAAGGCGTACGTATATTTACACAGACACGACGCGCAGGTATCGCTGAGCTGCTCCTGTTCCACCCGGTGGACACGATCGCGAAGCGGTTGATGAGCAACAAGTCCAAGGTGCGCACCGCGCGCCAGCGCCAGCACTCTCCCCCTCCCAGGAGCATCCCCTCACGCGCCCCGCCCGCAGGTCTCGATGGCCACGCTCTCGCCCATCATCTTCAAGGAGCACGCCGCCGCGCCGCTTGGCCGCCGCCTGCTCTCGCTCTTCCCCGGGCTCGGCTACGCCGCGGGCTACAAGGTCACGCAGCGGATATACAAGTACGGCGGCCAGCCGTACTTCAACGACATCCTCCAGAAGAACTACAAGGACAGCTTCACGAACGCGTTCGGCGAGCGCAAGGGCAAGATGGTCATGCAGGCCACCGCGGGCAGGTGCGTCGTCTCCGCGCGCTACGTGTAGCACTCGCTAACGGGTTTACGCGCGTAGTTTGACGGGTATCGGTGAAGTTGTGCGTAATGTGCCTGGACGCCCCTCCTACCCAGCTCACTCGTCATGTATAGGTTCTCCTCCCTCTGGACGCTCTCAAGATCAAGCGTCAGGTGAACCCCGAGGCGTTCCGCGGCCGTGGCGTCATCCGGATCTTCATGGAGGAGGGCACCACCCTCTACCGCGGCTGGGGATGGACGATGGCCCGCAACGCGCCCGGCAGTTTCGCAGTACGTCCCCGCCCTCCCCATCCCACCCGCACTCACTCTCCCTCCTAACCGTGACTCCGCCCTGCACAGCTGTTCGGCGCGTCCGCGGTGACGAAGGAGTACATGTTCGGCATCGAGGACTACCACAAGGCGACGTGGGGCCAGAACTTCGTCGCGTCCATCGCGGGCGCGGTCGCGTCGATCACCGTCGCCGCGCCGCTCGACACGATCAAGACGCGCATCCAGAACGCGAACTTCGAGAGCAAGGTCTCCGGCGTCACCGTCATCAAGGACCTCGTCAAGAACGAGGGCCCCGGCGCGCTCTTCAAGGGCCTCACGCCCAAGGTCAGTCCTCCCACCCCGCTCTTTCCGTGTCGCGCGGATAAGGCAAGACCAGGGCTAATCAACGCCGCGCGCAGATCCTCGTCGTCGGCCCGAAGCTGGTGTTCAGCTACACGCTTGCGCAGTCGCTCATCCCGCTCTTCTCGAAATACGTATGATCCCCCTCCCTCCACCACGCCTATTCCCTGCGTCCATCGTGCTCTCGCTCTACCGCATGCTATGCTTACGACCTAGATATGCTCCCGCGGCCCGCGGGCAGAAAAGTATACTCACCCCTTGTCGTACCCCTCCGCTCATTGCTCGTCCTATAGATTCGTATAATAGATGCTTGGTTATTTGGATCACACTTCGCCCTAGCGATCGGCAGCTTCGCTGATGCCCACCGTGATGACCCAACTTGCGAATTGTGGCGTGAAACGGATATCGTGATTCGGGCACAGAACATACAGGGTGTGAGCAGACGGACAGAGCGTTAAACAGAGAATAGAGAGAAACCGTGAGCATGAACGTAAAGAGGCGCAGCAGGACCATCGCTGCTGCGGCGAGGCGAGGCGGGGACGGACAGCGCAGGGCTCACTGCCACTGCGCCTTGTCCCACGCCGGGTCCTGGAGGAACGCGCACAAGACCTTGCTCCCGGTCTACGCCAGTGTGTTAGCACGGCAACCAACCAACACCCTGGAGAGGGGGGACGCACCTGGAGGAGGGGGTGTCCGGCGACGATGGTGAGGAAGCGCTCGAGGCCCTCGCGGCGGCTCTCGATGACCTCGTCCGAGAAGCGGTTCGTGAAGACCTTGCCGGGGAGGGGCGGGATGTTCACGCGCGTGGACTCGCGCTCGAGGATGTCCCGGAAGGCCTCGAAGTCCGAGTACCGGCGGCGCACGACCGAGTGCCGCAGCTTGAACGCCGGGATGTTCGTCTGCCGGGCAGCGAGGGCATATACCACGGAGAAGAGACAGGAGGGATGAGGTGAGAAGGGAAAGAGAAGAAGGCAAAACGGGCAGACGCACCTTGCACACGATCTCATAGTCCGTATACATCTTCCGCCCAAACCCTACCGTCCATTCCCCCGCTCAGCCTTCCCCGCCCACACACAAGCCAACGCGCGACTCACCGTGTGTCTGCGGATTGCGCACCTCGATCTCGAGGAAGCTCTCCGGCACGCTATACATCTCCTCAATCTGCGTTGCGTCGCGGGGGGGAGGGCGTATCACAATCATGTTCGCCCGCGAACATAGGAACAGGCGCACTCACGGACTGCTCGCGCCCGCCGAGGCGGGGCTCGTCGAACACGCTCGCGCGCGCAAACGGGGACACGGTCGTCATCGCGGATCCGGGGAGAAGGCGGGGTCGGGGAGGGGAGGATGGTGGTGTTGAGCGAAGCTCGTCGCGCGCCTCCTCTCGCCAACTTCCGATTACGCCTACTTAGGCGCTCGTACCCCGGCCCCAGCAGCCCTGCGCGTCCCAGGAACGGAGTCATCCAGCGCTCGCAGACACCTGTCGTTCAACGAAAGACAAGAGAAGACAAGAGAGTGTAATATATAGGACATGTCAGAGTCGGGTACTGGTCAGTACATAGGTACAAATCCAAGCGCGCGCATAGATCTCTCGCTGTACAGATGGGCTGGGCTGGGGGTCTCTACTGGGCGGATACTCGTACTCAACGTCCGTCCCGAGGCCTGAGGTCGTTACATATATACATTTTGTGCGTGGTAGATCTGTCATCTGCAGCGCCGTCAGCAACCCAACCAAAACACAAGGAAAGATGGGAGACTCACAAGTCAAGAACAAAAAGTCTAGTACCGCCTGTCATCCCTCGCATACGCATACGGCGGCGGCGACCTCCTCGGCGGCAACCGCGCACCAGCGTCCGCCCGCGCATCATACGCATACCCCCCAACGTCCCGCTCCCTCGCATCCAAGTACTCCCTCTCCCGCCCCGGACTCGCCCGGTACCGCGGGTCGTCATAGTACCCGCCACTCGCCCCCAGGAGCGGCGGCGGCGTGCGCATGCGCGGCGGGGGCGGCGCATACTCCGCCGCGCGCTCGTCAGGATAGTAGTACGCGTCGTCCCGCGCCCGCTTCGACGGCGGCGCGCGCATGTCGTCGCTCCCCCCACTCCGCCTTAGCGGACTCGGGCTGCGCGGGCGTACGCGCGAGTAGGACGCCACGGGCGGCTCGGGCGCGTACCGCCCACGCTCGAGGTAGGCGCGCTCGTCGGGGTGTGGGTGCGGTAGCGGGTGCGGGTCGGTGATGCGTGCGCTGAGCGGGCGTTCGTACGTGCGCGGAGGGGAAGGGGGGACGGCGGGGTACGCGGCGCGCCGCTCGCGCTCCTCGCGCGTCTCCCACGCGGGCGGGACGGCGTCGCGCTCCACGAACCGCGTGTCGCGCTCGTACTCGCGCCTGCGGTCCTGGTCGCGCTCGCGCTCGCGGTCCCACGAGCGGGGGCTGTAGTCGTCCCGGTACGGCCGCTCGCTGGCCTCGCGCCAGTCGCGCTCGAACGAGAGCGGGGCGGGGTCGGCGGGCATCCTCCGTGCAGGCTCGGGCTCTCTGGTGTACGCTTCGCCCGCGGGCACCCAGGCGCGGTCGCGTGCGGGGTAGGACTCCGCGGGTGGGGGCGAGGGTCGGCGGTAGGACAGGGGGCGAGGAGGGGCGTGGTCGACGTCCATGAGCTCAGGCGCAGGCGCAGAGGCAGGCGCGGGCGCAGGCGCGGGGCGTCGCTCTGAGATGTAGCGATCTGGCTCGGAGCCTGGGCCGGGTCGGGGGAGGCGGTCCCTGGCCTCGCCCGCGGGGCGGAACTCACGCACGTCAGAACGCGCTGGAGAACGGGCCGGAGAAGGCGGCCTGAACGAGCGCGGCTCGTCACGAGTGACAGAAGGCGCACGGTATGAAGAGCGTGCGGGAGGTGGGTGTCCACGGTCGCTGCCTGCTGGAGTGCCGGGGCGGGTGTAGCGATCTGAGGGCGTGAAGACGCGGTCCTCAGTGCGCGGGGCAGGTCTTTCGACGGGAGGTGCAGCTGGAGGACTGCGATCGCCACTGGAAGGGACAGGCGGACGCGAGCGTTCAACAGGCGCTGGGGGAGGCCTAGGTGGCCGGCTGCGAGACCGAGGACGCAGAGAACGCGCATCAGGAACAGCAGGGGCAGAAAGGCGTTCTTCCAGAGAGGGCGGAGCGTTCGCAGGCCGGCTGAGACGATCCTCGAGACGCGGGACAGGCCTGTCGTCCTGCCTCACAGGCGGGTTGAGGCGTTCATGCAAAGAGGGGACGCGGCTAATCCGTTCTTCGAGTGGGACAGCGGGACGGGTGTTCCGGTCATCTGGTGGCGTACGGCGAGCAGGACGCTCTTCGAGCATGGGCCGGGGAGGAACAGAGTCAGGAAGAACGGGAACAGGCGCGCGGCTGATGCGCTCCTCCAGCGAGGGTTGACGCCGAGTCTCCGCTGCAGACCTTGCTACACGATCCACAGGTGCAGGGAGAGGCGGACGCCTCTCCTCGCTAGCAGATGCTGGAACGTATCGATCGACCACAGGAGGTGCAGCGCGGCGATCGTCGACGGGGCGACGGTCAAGAGAAGACGAAGAAGGTGGAGGCAGAAGACCACGACGATCGTCCGAAGGTCGTCCATATCGGTCACTAGCAGCAGGAGAAGGCGGGCGCCGACGATCAGCTACCGCAAGAGGACGTTCAGAGGCAGTATTGGGTAGTGAGTGTTTATCCTCGGTCTTCGGTACACGGTCTCCAGCTGCCGGAAGAGGTCGCCGGTCATCAATGGGCCTAGTCTGACGATCAGGAGCAGGAGGGAGAGAGCTAGGACCACGGCGATCGTCCGCAGGCAAGGTAGGCTTGACGTCCCGGTCGTCTGCAGATGGAGGCGCAGGACCACGACGCTCGTCAATCGCGGACGAGCGCGCCACTGAAGCATCAACAGGCGGACGAATGATGGCGCGCTCTTCTCCGAGGTTCCGAGTCGGACGCAGGCCAGGCGGGCTCCTGTCGGCAATACGAGGAGAGGTGGAGTTATCAGCCTTGGAGTCGAAGCGACGAGGGGGGTAGCGCCGGTTGTCAGGAGAGGGGCGACGAGCATCTATGGGACGAGATCTGTCATCGTTCCGTCTATCGTCGCGGAACCTGTTGGGCTCGTCCCGAAGAGGGCGTCCTCTGTCGCGATCGAGGTCCCGGTCTTTGTCGCGCTGTATTTCTCGTTCTCTCTGCGTATCCCTGTCCCGGTCGTATGGCCTCTGGTCCCGCGGCGGAGGTGCCCGTGAGTCGTTGCCACTGAGTTGTCCTGGCATAGCAGCATTGCCTAAACGGGGGCTCTGGGAGATAGGGCGACCACTAGACCTGTCGCCGTCATTGCGCTGTTGACGGTCGTCCAAGCTACCCCGAGAATTCCAAGTCGAGTCTCGGGAGCGTGTGTCGTCCTTCCCATTGGATGTAGACAGCTTGGGAGAGGGCTCACCAGTGGCGACAGGACTCTCGACTATATCACCCCGACCGCCTTTGCCAGGACTGTGGCGGGTACCAGGAGCTGACTCCAAACGCTGCAACCCAGGAGGGCCCATGCGTGGACTTGCAATAGTGCTGTCACGACGTGTGTTGCCAGAATTGGTGGCAACATGGTCGGGTTGGGAGCCGGGAGGGTCAAACCTGTTGGCGTTACTGGAATGTTTGGCAGGAGGCTGCATAGTCTGTGGCGACTATCTGGTTAGTATTCAGGAACCGGGTAGGGAAGGGGAACGGTGGTACATTGTTCTTTGGAGACTCGCTCACGGAGGAGCGACCAACAGGCTTCCCACCATCACGGGCAACCGGACTCTGGGAAGGGACACGAGCACTAGTCTGGTTCTGGTTCAAGACGTTGGGAGCAGAGACCTCGGGCCTGGTAGCAGGACCCGCCTTAGCACTAGCAGTGTCCCGAGAGTGCAGGGTGAGACCAGGTGGCGAGGGGTCCGTGGGCAGCTGCTCAGGGTGAGGCGGGACGACGGAACCAAGTACAGGCTTGGGCCCCAGATAGACACTAGCGAGAGCAGCAGGCTGGGGGACGGGGCGGAAGAGCTCGTGCTGGTTGTTCTTGATGGTCTGCTTGAGGCGCTCGAGGATCTCGAGGTCGTTCGGGGCCGCGTGCGCGTGCTGCGCTGGCATAGGTGGCGGCGGCTGCGGGGCGTAGAACTGTGTGGGCGGGGGCTGGGGCGGGAAGGGGCCGCCGGCGAGGGGAGACATGAGGAAGTTGGGGTAGGGGAAGGAGGCGGGGTAGGGCGAGAGCGGGAAGGGCCCGGCAGAGAGCGCGGCGGGCGAGGAGGCTGACAGGGGCGTGCTGACCGAGAAGGGCGGGGATAGGAGTGTCGCGGGCGAGTCGTCGTAGTCTGCGTAGAGAGGTGGTGACGGGACAAAGGAGGCGTGAGGGCCGTCTGTGAGGGTGGTGACGGTGCGTTCGCGGGGCGGGGCGTTCGGTCGGCCCTTGCGCTTCTTGTTTTGCCTTGTCGCCATCTGTGGGTCCACAAGCCGCCAAAATATTTGCACACCTCAGCCGGCTCTCCTGGCGCCCTGTGCCTCTCGCTTGCACGCTTCACTCTCCTACGCAGCAGGTATCGCGGGTGCAGAGGCGGCGAACAAGATAGGAGAAGAAAGACAAACGGAGGAGCCACAGGACACACGGAATGGAGGAGAAGATCGACCATCCATCGCAGCTCCTTATCGCCTTCAATCGCCCGCCCGTATTGTTAGTATCGTAACGCGTGACGCTGTAAGCTTTTATAATGGGGGTGATGCAGACTGTATCCGTGAGACCTGCTGAGTCAGTCGAGGTGCTTTCCACGCCCTCCTGCCACGGGCCGTGACTCGAATATCGCTGCGAAAAGTTAAAGTGCGGAGGGGTGGATGCACAGACTGATTTCCCTTCGATCTTCCGCTCTCCTCCTCACCCGCCCTCACCCACCCCGTCCTACCCCTCCTCTCTCGCTCGCACACGCACGTAGGATGGCCACCGAGGGCGCAGGCACCCACAAGGACCCCGTCACGGGCGAGCTCATCTCCAAGACGTACGCCCCTTCCCGCCTCGCCCGCTGATTGCTCCCTGACCTGGATCGCGCGACCTAGCGAGCTCAAGCGGCGCGAGAAGCAGCGCAAGATCGAGGCCGCCAAGGCTGAGAAGGCTGCTGCCGCGCCCCCGAAGGCCGCGGCTGCCGCTGCCAAAAGCTCCGCCGCGGACGAGGAGAACCTCTCTCCGAACGTACGTCCCCTCTGCTGCGTTTACCTACCCCACCTCTCCTCACAGCGCGTACCAGCAATACTATGAGATCCGCTCGCGCGCGATCCAGAAGCTCAAGGAGACCCACGAGCCCAACCCGTACCCCCACAAGTTCGAGGTCTCCATCTCCATCTCCGACTACATCAAAAAGTACGGCCCCGAGGGCAAGATCGCCGCCGGCCAGAAGCTCGACGGCGTCGTCGAGCACCTCGCTGGCCGGATACACAACGTCCGCGCGTCCGGCCAGAACCTGCGCTTCTATGACCTCCACGGCGAGGGCACCAAGGTGCAGATCATGGCGAACAAGCAGTAAGTCCCCTCTGTCACGTACCCATATTACTACAAGCGTGAACACGTCGCGCGTGCAGAGACGCGAAGGACCCCGAGGGCTTCGTCGCGACGCACGAGCACTTCCGCCGCGGCGACATCGTCGGCGTCGTCGGCACGCCCTCGCGCACGAAGAAGGGCGAGCTCTCGATCGCGCCCTCCCAAATGATCCTCCTCGCGCCGAACCTGCACCAGCTCCCGTCCGCGCACTTCGGGCTCAAGGACCAGGAGACGCGCTACCGCAAGCGCTACCTCGACCTCATCCTCAACGAGGACACGCGCCGGATCTTCGTGACGCGCTCGCGCATCATCAACTACGTGCGCCGCTTCCTCGACAACCTCGGCTTCCTCGAGGTCGAGACGCCGATGACGAGCATGATCGCGGGCGGCGCGACCGCGAAGCCGTTCGTGACGCACCACAACGACCTGGACTTGGATTTGTACCTGCGCATCGCGCCCGAGCTGTACCTCAAGGAGCTCGTCGTCGGCGGGCTCGAGCGCGTGTACGAGATCGGGCGCGTGTTCCGGAACGAGGGCATCGACCTGACGCACAACCCCGAGTTCACGATCTGCGAGTTCTACATGGCGTACGCGGACATGTACGACATCATGGACCTCACCGAGTCCCTCGTCGAGGGCATGGTCAAGTACCTCACGGGCGGGAAGACGACGCTCGAGTACCACCCCGAGGGCAAGGGCAGCGACAAGGTGTACACGCTCGAGTTCCAGCGGCCGTGGCCGCGGTATGACATGATCGGCACGCTCGAGGAGAAGCTCGGGGTGACGTTCCCCCCGAGCGAGACGCTGCACACGGAGGAGGCGAACCAGTTCCTCCGCGAGCTCTGCAAGAAGGTGCGGTGATCGGTGCTGCCAGAAATCGTAGAGTACTGACTTTCAGACAGCACAACGTCGAGTGCAGTGAACCGAGGACAAACGCGCGTTTGCTCGACAAGCTCGTCGGAGAGTTCATCGAGCCTCTGTGCATCTCTCCTGCCTTCATTGGTAAGTTTGTCTTACGGTACCACGAGAGTTTCGTAGCTGACAGCGACTCTAGTCGGCCACCCGCAGGTGATGTCGCCATTGGCGAAGTACCACCGCTCGCGACCCGGACTGTGCGAGCGGTTCGAGGGTTTCATGTGCGGAAAGGAGTTCTGCAACGCATACACGGAGTTGAACGATCCGTTCGAGCAGCGCCTGCGCTTCGAGGAGCAAGTACGTCTATTCATGCTCATTCGAGATAGACTTTATGCTGAAAGAATATCTACGACAGTCGAGGCAGAAGGAGCAGGGCGACGACGAGGCTCAGGGCATCGACGAAACGTTCATCGACGCGTACGTGTTCATTGATGTCATTACATTCGCATAGCTAACGTCTTCCGCAGGCTCGAGCACGGACTTCCGCCTACGGGCGGCTGGGGTATCGGCATTGACCGCCTCGTGATGTTCCTCACCGACTCGACGAGTAAGTTCTTACGGCTACGTGCTTGGCTTCACCTCCTGACGGGCTTGGCTGGCAGACATCAAGGAGGTGCTGCTGTTCCCGGCGATGAAGCCCATCGAGAATGCGGCGAACACGACGGGCGCGGTTGGCCCGAGCGGGCAGGTGTAGAAGTAGATAGACGCAGAAGCAGCTGTATTACTAGGAAAACTACTTACTCGGGGCGATATGCGCGTGTCCATAATACAAAGCGTGGTGCTGCGAGCCAAGGCGTGTCCTCCTCCTGGGCGAGCACGTCGGCTCTCTTACGTTGGATCGATGGAGGGGTGCGTTGAGTGCGTGGCCGAGCGAAGAAGGCGGAAGGCTCGAGAACATGCCCGAAACGGGAGCGCGTCAATCTGGCGCGCACCAAATTTTGGGCGCGTAAAAGCACGGACGGGTGGCGAGGAGCAGCCCACTGCCCAATCGATCCTGCACGCTCTCTTACGACCCCCACCCTCCCTCACCCCCTCACGACTATACGAACGCCATGTCCGTCGTCGGCATCGATTTCGGTGCGCTTCACAGCAAGGTCAGCACAACCGCCGACCCCCCGCGCGCACGCATCGATATCTGACTGTATGCGCAGATTGGTGTCGCGAGACACCGCGGCATAGACATCATCATCAACGAGGTCTCCAATCGCCAAACCCCGTGCGTACCCTACGCATTGCGAGCCTGGATGTATGCACTTACACCCACTCTAGTTCTCTCGTTTCGTTTGGCCCGCGGCAACGCTCGATCGGCGAGTCCGCAAAGACCCTCGAGATCTCCAACTTCAAGAACACCGTCGGCTCCCTCAAGCGTCTCCTCGGACGCACCGTCTCCGACCCTGAGATCAAGGATGTCGAGGCAAAATTCACCCACGTCAAGCTCGTCGACGCGAACGGCACCGTCGGCGCACAGGTGCGTGCTCCCTTGTCCGTGGACCGGCGTCGTGTGTTAACCCCGCGCTAGGTCAACTACCTCGGCGAGCAAAAGGTCTTCTCTGCCACCCAGATCACCGCCATGTACCTCACCAAGCTGCGCGACATCGCCGCGAACGAGCTCAAGAACGGCGTCTCCGACGTCGTGATCACCGTCCCCGGCTGGTACACCGACGTCCAGCGCCGCGCCCTCCTCGACGCCGCCCAGATCGCCGGCCTCAACCCCCTCCGGCTGATCAACGACACCACCGCCGTCGCCCTCGGCTACGGCATCACCAAGTCCGACCTCCCCGAGCCCGAGAACCCGCGGCACGTCGTCTTCGTCGACGTCGGCCACTCCTCCGCCTCCGTCTCCGTCGTCGCCTTCTCCAAGGGCCAGCTTGCGGTGAAGAGCACGGCGTACGACCGCCATGTCGGCGGCCGCGACATCGACTACGCCCTCCTCCAGCACTTCGCGACCGAGTTCAAGGACAAGTACAAGATCGACGTGCTCTCGAACCCCAAGGCGATCTTCCGCCTCTCCGCCGGCTGCGACAAGGTCAAGAAGGTGCTCTCCGCCAACGCCGAGGCGCCGCTCAACGTCGAGTCGATCATGAACGACATCGACGCCACGTCCCGCCTCACGCGCGAGGAGTACGAGGAGCTGATCGCGCCCGTCCTGAACCGCCTCGAGGCGCCGCTGCAGCAGGCGCTCGCGGACTCGGGCCTCACGCTCGAGCAGATCGACGCGGTCGAGCTCGTCGGCGGCTGCACGCGCATCCCCGCCGTGCGCCGCAAGATCGAGGCCGTCTTCGCCGGCAAGGCGCTCTCGACGACGCTCAACCAGGACGAGGCCGCCGCGCGCGGCGCGACGTTCGCGTGCGCGATGCTCTCGCCCGTCTTCCGCGTCCGCGACTTCTCCATCCACGACATCGCGCCGTACCCCGTCAAGGTCTCGTGGGAGCGCCAGCCCGAGGACGAGGACACCGAGCTCGTCGTCTTCCCGCGCGGGAACGGCATCCCGTCCACGAAGGTGCTCACCTTCTACCGCAAGAGCGCGTTCGACATCGAGGCCGCGTACGCGGAGCCCGCCGCGCTCCCCGGCGGCATCAACCCCTGGATCGCGAAGTTCACCGCGAAGGCGGTCGAGCCGCAGCCGAACGGCGACTACGCGGTCGTGAAGGTCAAGACGCGCCTCAACGCGAACGGCGTGCTCTCGTTCGAGGCCGCGTACACGGAGGAGGTCGAGGAGCGCGAGGAGGCCGCGGCGCCGATGCAGGTCGACGGCGCGGAGGGCGCGGAGCCGCAGCCGCCGAAGAAGAAGAAGGTCGTCAAGAAGAAGGACGTGCCGTTCGTCTGGAGCGCGACGAACCTCGACCCCTCCGTGGTCGAGCAGTTCAAGGAGCTCGAGGCGCAGATGTACGCGGCGGACAAGCTCGTGATGGACACCGAGGAGCGCAAGAACGCGCTCGAGGAGTTCGTGTACGACACGCGCTCGCGCCTCGACGAGCGCTACGCGCCGTACGTGCAGGCCGCGGAGAAGGAGCAGATCAAGGCCGCGCTGCAGGACGCGGAGGACTGGCTGTACTCGGAGGAGGGCGAGGACGCGACCAAGTCCGTGTACGTGCAGCGCATCGACGCGCTCCACGCGCTCGCGGACCCGGTCATCAACCGGTACAAGGAGGCGGAGGCGCGCACGCGCGTCGTGAGCGAGCTGCGCGCCGCGCTCAACGGCTACCTCGCGCAGGCGACGGGCGGCGAGGAGCGCTTCGCGCACATCGCGGACACGGACAAGCAGGCGATCGTCGAGCGCGTCGCGACGATCCAGAAGTGGCTCGACGATCAGGTCGCGCGCCAGAGCGAGCGCCCGAAGAACGTCGACCCCGCGTTCACCGCCGCGGACGTGCTCAAGAAGAAGGACGAGATCGTCTACTTCGCGACGCCCATCCTCACCAAGCCCAAGCCCAAGCCCAAGGTCGAGTCCACGGGCACGCCGGGCACGGAGACCCCCAAGACGGGCCAGGAGACGCCGAAGCCCGAGGGCGCGAAGGCGGACAACGGCCCCGCGGAGATGGATGTGGACTAGATCGCGAGTGGGTAGGATGCGCGCACCCTGGGGACCGCCTGGCTGTATCTAGCTATTAGAAGAAAGTAATATGTTGTACGTAGATCGCGTATTGTACTTTTGCACCTTTCGTCTTGAATTCCTCGTCTTGCTCTGAGCATAGATCTCCGCCGAGTGGACACTCCGTCAGACGTGAGTAGAAGCAAATGCTGTAGCGCTGGAACGTTGAGCAATGCCACGAAATCATCGGTTATCCTCAAGAAGTAAGCGTATAGTACATCTTGGAAAAGGAGTCTCCAGAACGCTGAACCAGACCAACGAAATCAAGCTATACAGCAACAACTTGTACACATGCAAGAAGAGCCCTCATCGGTGTCCTGTGGTGTCATCTCGATGGCTACCTCACCGCCGACTACTTCCGCCGAGATCTGACCCTCTTCCTCCGGGCGCGTAGGCTCCGTCACGGCGTCCGTAACTCTGGCAACCTCTGTAATCGTCCCACCCCCGATGGCCTCAGCTCTCTCCGGTCCATCCCCGCCTTCCAAAGGCGCGATCAGTACAGCCTCAATCCTACCCAAGCCCGCGTCCAACCTCGCCAAACAAGTATCGACCTTCGCCGCTAGCTGGTCGAGCTTGGTGTGTAAGAGCGAGAGCTGATCTTCGCCCGAGAGCGGTTTGCTGGGGCAAGGTGGCGCAGAGTCGTGTTCAACTCCTGATACGAGGACGAGCGTATGCCCCCATTTGTGAGCGTCTCTATCATCCGGTCGACGCTGCAGAAGCCACGGCTTCTCCCGCTCGACGCGGGAGTTACATTCGATACATATAGCGGTGTGAGCTGCATGCCGGGGTGTTCAAAGACGTCGTTGAGACCGCGCATGAAACACTCACCTCGACAGTCCAAGCAGAGCCAGTGCGATTGCTGGGGAGTGATAGTGCCCTGGCAATCAGCGCAGGAAGGCGGACCATTGCCCGACGAGCGATTGCCGGGAGATGGGGCTCGAGATTGTATACTCTTCGCCTTGTCGAAGCTTGACAATAGGTACATGCGCATCCTCGGTGCCCGGATCTGTATGACGGTGTGCGGCGACCTGCTCTTCCTGTACGCCTTCGTTGAGAAGCACTCGAAGCATAGGTCATATGTTCCCAGCCACGATCGGTCCCGTGGACCCGAGAAATTGTCGCAGGTGGGCAACGAAGATAGATGAAGGTCGACCCAAACTTCGAGTAGACTGCCGGTGAAGGAGTGGGAGCGGCATTCCTTGCAGCTGTGATAGCTAGCCTCGGCGGTCATTAACAGCCACAGGGGCACACAACTACGAAACTCTCACTATTGCACGATCTCTCGTCTCAACCGGGGCATACGTATCGCGTTCCACAGGCGAAGGACCTCCGGGGGGGTATCCGACAGCAGCTTCCCGAACTCGCTCTCCTCGTGGGGTTCAAGCCTGTGTCCACCGCGGGAATGTCTGTTGTACAACGAGATGTATCGATCGCGCTGCGTGCAATGGTGGTGGAGGTCGGAGGTGACAGGTTGTGAGGAGCCCACTGGCAGTGTCCCGCCCACGACGCCTACCGACATCTGAGTCATGTCGTTAGACGCCTTGTCCACAGCGACACCTGTCTCGGGATGGTCGGCGAGGATGCCGTCCGTCTCTTCGACCTGAGGCCCGTAACACAAGGGGGGTTCGACGCAGGTGTCATCTCGGATGTTCAACTCCACCTGGATAGGAGTATTCTGCCCCAGTGGCCCGGAGCCGAAGGTCGTCAAACCGGCGAAGTCGTCCGTGGGAATCTTCTCCCAGAAGATGCTCGTAGCCGCTGTTTCTGGTAAGGTATACGCATACTTGGCAGCGTGAGTCGTAGGGAGTCGGCGGGATGAATCACCACCGGCGAGCTTACCAGACCGAAGGAGAAGTATGCGAGACGCCCCGCACCGTTCTGGCCCGGCATCCTCGACATCGCTGTATCACATGTGTAAGTTGGTGTAAGCTCTCGTCTAGTGTGGTAAAGTCGTGTACGTACCTTGTAGGGAGGCAACGCGCTCCGTGGTAGCTTCCGCCAGGATATGTATAGATTGCTGAATAACGAGAAGCTCTTCATGGTGCAGGACCACTTCAGACGCCTGTTGAACGATGTCGAGGGCTCTCCGGAGGAGAAGAAATGCGACGGGGAGGAGATACTGATGCACTCTCCTTGAGTAACTGCCGACAACAAGATAGGAATACGTACTGTCTCGGGCCGTTCATCTACAGCAATCAGATTCTTCAGCGTATTGACCTCGTCGATCAAGTAGCTCACTCTGCACAGCCTCTTGTGAAGCTGGCGCTCGTTGTCGACAACGTAATCCTTGAAGTTGGCGAAGACGCTATCCCAGCTGAGGTCCTTGCGCGTCCATCGCTCGCTCATTCGTAAACCCGAGAGGAGCATCTGCACGAAGGAGACCTGCCGAGACATCATGAACTCCCTGATGAGCCCTCCGTTACAAGGGAGCACAAGGGCTGACTGGGCTTGGAGCTTCGCGAGTTGGGCGCAAAGACGGCGATGGTACCATTGAAAGGTCATCTCGAACCCTGTGAACAGTTAGTCTGAATTGCATCTCCTCAGTGGCCGCATGCGGCCTTACCGCATGTCCAATAGGCGATCCAGCGTGGCAAGCTAACACCACTCCTCAGTATAGAAGATCGGCAGCCACGGTTATACAATACCACTCACCCCCAGCCCGAAGGACGCGCCGAGGTGAACGTATTGATCTCCCTCACGTCAACCAACGAGGATCCGTCGCCATCGATCGCCTCGAGGAGAGGTTGAATGCAAGAAACGGTGATGTACTTTATCGCCCACTCCTCGTCGACCGAGGCCTCCTCGGAGCTCGTGAGCGTGGGCAACGATGTCATGGACTCTTCAGGAACGCTCGTCGAACCGGGGGACTCGGGAACAAGGTACCACTCCTTGTCCGTGAAGTAATCGTGGATGGCAAGCACTAAGTCCTTGGCCTCAACGCTGCGCTTCCATTCCTAAGTCACGGTGAGTTATTACGAGTTCTCGTTCATCAGCGGGCAAAAAAAGACGTCAGGGCTGAAACAGCTTGCCATAGCTTGCCATATCTTCTGGATATCCTAGATCCGAGTCGAGTACAGTTCAGTGATGAGTTTACTGACAAAGGCTTTGCAAGCGTTGCTCACCTCGTCAACTATTCGTTCATGCCAGCCTGGTTGGAGTGGGCCATGGTCCCCGGCGGATGCGTGTCTGACCGTAAATTGCACTTCTTCGAGCAGCATCTGCATGGCGTTGAATTTCTGCTCGAAGAATCGGTTTTCCTGCAGGACACTATCCAAGTCCTTGTTCACTTCGTCTTGCGTGAGGAGCGTAAGGGGGGTATCCAACTGGCTGCGAGCGGTATCGTTGCCGCCCACAGGAAAAGCCTCTCCACGATCGACGACTTCCTTAAGGAGACTGTTGTTGGCTAAGGCCTGGTCTGGACTGCCGGGATTACTAGAAACTAGGTTAGACAAATCGCGCTCCCGTGGGGACTGCATTTGTTCGAAAACCATGTCCATGACCGGTTTGATGATTGCGAACTCATTGAGTAGAGCCTTGACACCGATGGTGCTGTATATTTGAAGTTCAAGCTGGATGCGACCTTTGTGCTCCATGAACTCCTCTGCGATTTGCGTGAACTTCGCCTTCCACTGCAAGCTCGTGAAGATCTTGACTATCACCAACGGCATTTTAAAGACCAATATGCTGCGTAATTTCACGAGACGACTCACTGGCAAGACTTCGCTTGCGATACGTGTCGCAGACCTTGGCGCAGGAGCCTATGGACCTAGCGACAGCTACTAGGCGGTGCTTAAGACGACTTTCGATCGATCGCCCGCCGGTGGCGTTGTTGTTGGTGCCATTAGTGTCTAGCAAGCTGCGGGCTTCGTGTGATAAGGCACGGTCGTAGATTGAGAACGAATACTTACAGCGTCAATACGGACATCATATCGTACATCGTTGCATTTAGCGCCAAAATCTTTTCGTCGTTCTCCCGGCGCGTCAGCTCGAGCTTCAGCGCGGCCTTGAAGGGTAGCAAGGCAACTTCAAACCAACGACAAAACATCGATGTAATTGTTGGTGCTCATGCTGGGTGATTATGGGAGTGCTGACCTTGTATGAAAGGATGGGCCTTCGCCACTTCTTCTAAGACGGAAAGGAGCACCGTGCCGGTTTGGGCAAAGCTTTCTACAGCTGTTTTCACAGCAGAGAACACCTCGAGGGCATCTTTGCTCGACGCTGCTGCTACGTACGGGCGTACCCCGTCCTCTTGAGGGGTTTCAGCGCGTTGCACAGATAAAGCACGGCATGCAACGCTCACCGAGTTGGTTCAACTGTTGTTCCAGACCGGTAGTTGTGTGTGCAGAGCTGGTTCCAGCTGGGGCATTCACTGTGCGAGGAGAGTCGCCTAGAGCCTTGGAAGCCTCGACAGGCATGTCGTCGGAGAGTCTGCAAGCCGAGGGAACTAGTTGGTACATATAGGTGGTGACTCGCCTCATGCACGTGGTGGGCTTGGACAGCTTCGATTACGGGGCTCCGGCAGCACAGTACGGAAAGGTGACCGACAACAACGGCGATGCGATGACACGAGACCTATCTTTATCTCAGCCTAGACCCCTTCACTCCACCGCAGAACGTTTTGAGGGCAGTTCTTGGGGAGACTTGCAGCTTCTGAAGGGAGCCGATGTACCACTTTGAGTTCCCCTGGATGCTGGTGCGTGAAAATCAGCCGCTCAAAATCGGTACTCGAGCGGACAACGGCCGCTCACGCACTTCTTCGATGCCGCAACCATGCAGTGCCGCAGACGGGGTGCGTATCTGAAGGAAACCACGAGGGGCATTGGCGCGCGCGTGTGGCAAGCGAACGCTCCCAGCACAGTGCGCGCTCAATCCCTACAGATCACACGTCATATCACAGGAGTGAAAGCCGCACGATACAGTGAATGAGTTAAAGTACAGTAAAGTACATCGTGTCGAGAAAGTTGCGTGAGAGCGAGATGGGCGAACGACGGCAGGCAGGGAGTGCGGCGGATTATGCAAGACCGATCTTCGTGAGGTGCTGGCGCATGATCGCCTCGCCGACTAACGCAGGACAGATTTTGTCAGACTTGAGAGGGAAGATGGCGCACGCTCGCGAAACTGCGCACCGTTGATAATAATCGCCTGCGTCGCCTTGATATCCTAGAAGAAAGAAAGGCGTGAGCACGGTCGCTCACAGACAGCGCCAGGCGTGCGCTGGGCTGCGCCCAAGAGGAACTCTAGACGTACGAGCATAGACGTGAAATGCTACGAAGAGAAAACGCGCAAACCACGCATGTCAGCGAGCCGCACCACTAAGACACCGGCCAGGCACCGGAAAGACGCGGACGCACCAAGTATAGCGGCCGGTGGGAGACGTCCTTCCGCCGGTGCACCTGGATGAAGTGCGCGCGGAAGTACTCCGTCACCTCCTCGTACTCGTTTGGCCGGTCGCCGTACGAGGAGATGCTGCGCGCGGCGCGGCGCAGGCGTAGTCAATGGCGAGGGGAGCACGCGAGGTGGGTTGGGCAAAACCAGGTACGCGGTGGCCGTGGGCAGATGCGCGAAGCGGATGCGCGGGAAACCGAGCAAAATGGCGAGGGTGGGAGCGGGAGGGGAGGTGGGAAGAGATCATCCGCAGCATTCCAGGCGAGCGAGACGACCAGGTCGTGCGAGCAAGCGAGAGAGAGGAGAGAGCACAATCAGCGCTGCGCACACCCAAAACACATCCCAAACACACGCACTACTTGCGGACCTTGATCCCGGCCTGCAGCTTCTGCCGGAGCAGGTCCGTCTACCGCCCACCCTCGCGTCAGTCCCCCACCACACTACACATAACACACTAGCGGGGAGGAAAGGGGGAGGGGGCGGCGCACCTTGTTGAGCATGAGCACGAGCGCGGCGTTCGAGAGCAGCTTGTTCGAGCAGATCGCCGTGAAGAGCTGCAGCGAGTCGTCGATCCGGTTCGTCCGCGGGTCCTCCTCGAGGTACTGCCGTCCCGCCGCGGATCACGATCGACAGGCGTGGGCGCAGAAGGGCGCGGTAAGCGGGAGCCGTTCCAGAACGCCGCGGAGAATTCCAGGGCGGGCGGATGGGCGTCGTACGACGTAGGCGCATTCCGAGCGGCGAGTGGCGAATGGCAAGGGGTGGGATAGGCCGGAAGATGAGAGAGAATCGAGGGAAGCACAGCCGTTAGCCTGGCAAACTCGAGGCACACCGGAACGCCTTGCGGGAAAGCGGGAGACGAGCACACACCTGGTCGAACGCGCTAATCGGCGCGAGAAAGATGATGGCCGTCGCTAGAACGAGACACGAAAGGAACCGCGCGTCAGCGTCCGCGTCCGTCCACAGACCTCCACTAGCACAGCTCGGCGCTCGCGCTCAAACGTCCACATGCGCGGCCTGGCCCTCTGCGCCGTGCTTCTCCAGCGGCTCAGGGTCAGCATGATAGCGTCGCACCCGCCCAGAATCCAGACTCGAGAGCGCTCACGGAAGCTTTGCCCAGGCACGAGAAGCCGCGCACCCACCGACAGGCGCAGAAGGCCGGGCGAAGCAGCGAGCCGCCGCGCCGCCAGGCACGCCCGGGAGCCGCGCGCGCGGAGAGGAAGCACGCCTGCCCACTCAGCACCCAGCACCCAGCAGCACTCACCGTCGTCAAAGTACGGCACCCACGCGTGTCGCTGTGGAGGGGAGTGGCATTAGCATACGCCCGCGCAGCGCGCCGCCGACAGCGTGGGACCAAAAAGGTGCTCACCTGGCCGCGCTATTCGACCAAAATCGCAGTCCCAGTATCAGCACACAGCACCCCGCTCGCAGGCGAGGAGGAGGGGGGACGCACCGCACCGCCGACGTCGTAGAGCAGCCAGTTGTACTGTGTTCCGCCGAGATTGATGTCGAACGCATGCTCGTTCACGCCGATCGTCTGTAGCCGGACGTGCAGGATGTCCTCTGCCCATCACGCGCGTCAGAAGGAGGAGAAGCACAGGGCCGGCGTGCCAGAGAGAGCCCGCGCACCGTTCGAGGGCAGGTAGTCCGGCTGCGCGATCCGGCGGATGTTGGCAAGGAAACTGTCCGCGCGAGAGCGAGCGAACGGGCAGGCGTGCAAGTGTCGGTGTCAGTGCGGCGCAGACGCGCTGGGGTCGCGAGGTGATGGACGTACAATGCGGCGTACTCCTCCAGGCGGAGCTTGTTCCCCTTGACGAGGTTCTGCACGCCGGGGTGCCACCAGAGCAGCTCGATCTCGTTCTGGGACGCGGCGAGCGTCGTCGCGACGATATTTGTCACCGCCGACTGCCTCGGGGTCATCGCCGTGCGGTAGTTCTCCGACAGTGGCCACGCCCGGTTGCCCGTGATGAGTGCCTGCCAGCCCGAGCGCACATACACGCCGCTGCGCCCGCCAGTAACGGTCACCCCGCCACTGAGCTCCGCCGCGAGCGCGTCCTCGCTCGCGACGAGCGGGAGGAGCTTGTTCCGGAGGAGCGCGAGCTCGGGGAACCACGCCGGGTTCGGCTGCGAGCGTGTCGACGAGCCCGAGTTCGAGCCGGAGCCCGAGCCGGACGTGTTCGAGGTGGAGGGCGCGAGCGGGACGGCGAGCGGGTCGCCGCCGGACGCGCCGAGGCCGTACTGCCAGTCGAGCTCGTCGAGGATCATGCGGATCGCCTTGAGGATGTTGAAGTAGACGATCGGCCGCCAGGAGGGCCGCTCCTCGTCGAGGGACTTGGAGGAGTAGTAGAGCTGGAACTGCTTCTGGAGGGTCGACTTGCCCGACTCGGCCTGCCCGAGGAGCATCACTGCAGGCGAGAGGCGTTAGCACAGAATACATGGCGATAGTGGGGATCCGGGTAGGTGCTACCAGCACGGCTGCTCAGCGCAAGTCAAGCATCGGCGGTCTGCCCCTGCGCTCAGGTGTGGCGAGGCTCTCTTGTTTCGCGGGTAGCATAACTGCGGAGAGGGCGAGAGCCAAGAGCGATCGGTCGAGGAGTGCGGAGCGATCATTCAGGGACGGGCGGTGGCACAGAAACACTCGGACGCGTAGCGTTCGCGGGGTTCGGGGAGCGGGAGCTAGCACGCGAGGGTGGGCGCAACATACCTTTCACGTCCTTTGCCCTCCTCCTCCGCAGGACCTCCCGCTCGCGCTGCGGATGGCGATCATTATAGCGCGCGCGGCGGGCGATGGAGATGCGACTCACCCTAAGCTCCTCATCTATAGCATTGCTGATGCGCGTGGCCTCCTCTTCCTCGGCGGGCGAACGGCGTTTGGGCATGGTAGCAAGCGTGCGTCGGGGCGGTCGACGCGGGAGGAGCGCAGCGGAGAGGGCTGGGAGGCTCGCGGGCGAGAGGAGGGGAAAGCGGGAGAGGGGGAGGAGAGGATAAGGCTTTAGAGAGAGAGGGCCGGGCGAGCGTCCCACGGCGAGAACTGAGGAAATGATGGAGAAGAGCAGGCCATCATTGTCTGATACTCGCCCCGCCTCCGCCTCCCTTCCTCCTCCTCGACTCCTCGCCCCACTCCCCGCGCACCCGCGCGCGCTGCCCACCGCTCTTCCCCGCACCGACGCCGGCGCCGGACGAAGCGAGGGCGGACGCGGCAGAGGGGCGCGCGGGAGGGCGGGGCCGGAGCCGCCGCCGCGCGATCACGAGCGCCACAACGCCTTCGCGTCCTCCGTCGTGCGTCTTGCCCTTCCAGTCCTTGCCCGCTCCCCCATCTTTCTTCCGTCCGCCACTCCCACCTGGCCTCTCTCACCCCCGCGCCCTCTTGCGCCCGTCGATCAGCGCGCCCGCTCGTCCGACCGGCATGTGCACGTTACTGTGCTCTGATAGACGACCCCGGGCCCGGGTTCACCTAAGTATACATATGACCATGACAGAGTCTCCGCCGATGCACAGTCTGCCTCTTCTGCACGCGCTGCGCCTCCGGCCGGACGCCCCCCGGGAGACATTGTGTGCGCGCATGGCGCCCTGCTTCCATCTCATCACGAACCTCCGCGCGCCCTTCTCGCGCTGACGATCGCATACATACAGCGCTGTCCACGCGCGAGGTACAGGCCCCCACTGCCTGTCAGATCCGCCGGAAGCCCCGCCCGGGCCTGTGTCCAGCGATACCTCTAAACGTGACGCGAGAATGGTGACGCACGCGCGCTGTTCTCGTCTTCGGGCGCGTCCTTCCTCTGAACTCCTTCCTCGATCGCCCACAGACCAACGCTAATCCCACCTTCGCATAGGCCCAGCCGCTGCTATCCGGCTTCTTGCTTCCAGCCGCCCTACTCTTCTGGCTGTAGCATCTACGCCCTGCTTCTGCCCCAGCATACCCGGGATCCCGTACGTCGAGACAAATTCGCCGGTCCCACTTCGGATTATGACATCCCATCAGCCTGTGCTTTCTCAATTACGACACGCCTACCAATCCCCCAGCCGGCGGACGCAGAAAGCCGTATCCCGTCATACCAATCCCATCCCACCCAACACCGTACGCACTACCGCCGACGGCGGAGTTGCCACGAACGCACCATCCCGCCAACGCCATATCTCGCCGTCAGACTGCGGCGCCCATGCCCCAGTTCTCATGTCACCGGCGAGCCGCCTCCCCAGATTCTCGCGATCGCCGGGCACCATGCTCGCTGCCCCATCGTGCCGGGTGGTCCTGCCACAGGCCGTCAATCAGCCCGTGTCGACTGTGGCTCTGCATAAAAGATATACGGCGCGTCCGCGTCTGTCGCTGCGGCCAACGCCGGGTCTGACATACCTCTTGCTGTGGGATTCATCGCCTTTGGTCCACCCTCGTCGTCCCTCGATCCTGCGGAGCCGGATCCATTCCCGGGCGCGCGCGCGACACTCCAGTTGGATCATACCCTCCCTGGCGCTGCTGCTCGCCGCCGGCAAATCGGAGGTTTGGAACTTAAGCAGGCTGTTACACCAGGAACCCGGCGGCGAACTTTGCGCGCTCTGTGTGGCCTCACTCCGACTCCCGAGGTCGAAAGCGGACTGCCGCGCAAAGGTATACGACATCAAAGGTGGGCAGTCTCCTGTGCCTGCGAACACGACGCAACCACAGCTGCTCCATAGCATCCGGATCGCTCCCTCCAGTCGTTCGGGTGCCTTGCCTTGTCAGCTGGACATCGCGTCAAACAGCCCTTATGGAAGGTAGGTGGTCTGGATCTCGAGAAGAACTTCTTGTACCACTCTTTGATTGGTGTGGTTTTTTGTGGTTCTACTAACGTACCGCGGGCTAGAGCATAGATGTCTCAATGCACGCCGATGATCCTACAGGTGTCCTCGCGTACGTGGTCGCAGTGACTCGAAGAACCTTACCTTGCACAGCGTGTTCAGACATGTCCTAGGCTCTAGCCGTGCTCACCACAACGAGACGGCGCAAGAGGCAAGTGCAGTACTCCCTGACGAGATGACTCGCGCAGGCTCCGGGATATTCGGATTGGCTTGGCAGGCATAGAACACCAGTTGTGGACGGCACTTGAGCCTCGAGGCAGGTCGAGTATCCGGATAGCCTCGAGGCTGTCGGGTTATGGCGATACGGCTAAGCGGTCGTCACAGTCTTCGACCTGAGCGTGAGGCAGCCCAAGGAATCTTGGTAATTGTGATTGAAGAGTGAGTGGTTCGAGGTGCGATATCTAGATTCTTGGTGCATATGCTGGAGTAGTCATTGAACTTACATATATGTAGTACTGAACCATATGCGCGGCCAGTTGTACGCCCTCAGGACAGTAGGCTAGGAACGCTAATGCAAGTTAAAAATAGACATAGCAATTCTGCAGTAGCATTTACCCTTTCCTCCCGTTACGTCGCAGAGGGATAGAACAGCATATCTGGCAAGACACACGTATGACTGGATATATGGTCCGCCGAAGCTATGCAGGCGAGACACAGCGTTTTCATTTGCAAGAGTCAGAGAGGGGAGGCGATGGCCGGAGTGCGCAAGAAAGACGTTTGGTAGCGACGAGGTTCCGAGCCACGTGGATCGGCCGCTTACGAGGATGAGCTCGATTGAGGGAAGAGACGCCGGTAAGCATCTCAGCCTCGTTCACCCACTCCTCCCAATCCGCAGCACAGTACTTCGCCTTTTCTTGCGCCCCTCCGCCTCCCGCTCATCCCCACATCGTCCTAGACTCCCCTCTCTACCCTAGAAGAACCTCTTGACCGGTCAATGAGAACAACCGCGCTGTCCGCGCTCGTCCTCCTGGGCGCAAGTCTCGGTACGCCGCCCCTCTCCCGCTCACGCCCACAGCAGCAGCCCCTCACCCGCCACACCCATTGCCACACCCACAGTCGCCTCGGCCCCCATCCGAGTCGTCATCACCACGCACCAAGAGGTCTCCTCGAACAGCCACTATGTAGCCCACCAAGCGCTCCCGCCCCTCCCCGTCGGCGCCCTCGGCGCCCTCCAGTCCGAGCTCGACGCCCTCACCGTCGCCCACCCGCCCCCCGGCAGCGGCCGCGCCCCGTGCCGCACGTCCATGCGCGCCAAGGCGATCGAAGCGACGAACCGCTTCCGCGCCATGTTCGGGCTCGAGGGCCTCGAGCCCGTCGCCCTCGACGGCCCGCGCACGAGCACTCCCGTTAACGGCGAGCCCATGCACGTCCCGCACTCCCAGCCCGTCCCCGCCGCGGTCATGATCCCCGGCGACCGCTTCCGCGCGTTGGCGGACAGCGCGCCGATCCTGCCGTTCGTGGGCACGCCCGTGCGCCCCGCGTTCGCGCTGGAGGACGGCGGGAGGGACGGCTGGATGGGCCTCCAGGCGCCGCCGCACCACCGCATCCACCGCTTCCACCGTCACCACGGCTCCTTCCTGCGCCGTGTCCACCACGCCCTCATGGCCCTCGGCCCCTGGGAGGGCCGCGCCGTCGCCTTCGTCCTCGGTAAGTCCGCACAACCTCTTCTCCCTACGAGCGCCACTCCCGCTGCGCCCCCTGCCTCTTACCCTCTGCCCGTGCACGTGCTGACACAAATCCCATCTGTATCGCAGGATGCGGCATCGGCGTGCTCCTGCGCATGATGTGGGTCATGGTGCTCCTCACCGCCCGCGCGATCCGCGGGCCGTCCTCGGAGGATAGCAGCGAGGACGGGTACGACGTCGTGTTCGACGACGAGGCCGAGCTCCTCGTCCCGCCCCCGCAGTACACCGTCCTCGCCGGGTCCGAGGCCGTGCCCGTCCCCGCCACCACCGAGGAGAAGGAGAAGGCTTGATCTCACCGGGCGTGCCCCGCGTAGCATTTTCGGCCGCGCCTGCGGCCACCCCCCGCTATGCACTCGCATCGAGCTTCTCCTTTTCTTCTTTTCTTTGCCTTTGCCTACCGCTCCCACCTTCCATATCCCATCTCCCACCCATCGGACTACTGTGGCGTCCCGGAATCGTGTTGTATCCTTTCTCGACCTCACCACCCCCCTGCTCTCCAAGCGGAGATATCTACCTACTTGCGTAGCTCCCCCTCCTCCCTCTCGTGATCGCGATATCCTACAGCAGCAGAAATAACAGAAAACCCCACATTCGTATCCATCTCCACGTCTCACCCCCGACGCTCGTTCTTGTCCCTGTCCCTGCCGCGCCTGCTTGATGACTTACGACCCCCCGTGCCTGCTCCCACCCGCCGCGGTCCCGTTCAGCGAAGAGGTAACAGATCACGCCACTATGGGCCGCCCTGTACTCATCGGGCCACCCTCTGATCTGGTATCCGTCCTCCGCTGAGAGAAGACTACGGCGCAGGAGCACCCCCCTCCCGACGTACTACCCTTGTGTACAATACATCTATTTGACCCAGACTGAGAGAACCGCCGAATGTACGATTGCCCGACGCTCGTGATCTCACCTGTGTGCTCTCAATCAAACTACTAGCACGATGCTCAACCCGAGGCTTTCTCTTACGCTGGCTCGTGGCGGAGTTCGGAGCTGGCGCACGGCGCACACGAACAAGAAGCAAGTCCGATTACATTGTGTGTTCGAGCGGGGCGGGTGGGACGTGGTACATTGCGATAGACGGCGACTATATAACGGCGACGGTGGCGGGGCTGGTGGCTGGTGACTAGTACACATATCGACAAGCGGGAGCGGCGGGCGGCGAGACGATGGATGGGATACGGGATGTGGGATGTGGGAGATGGGAGGCGTACGTGGAGTGGGATGGGGCGTGAGAGATGTGCTGAGGGGAGGCGGGAACGAGAACGATAGCGAGGGAGGCCGGGTGAGTAAACTGTAACCGTACATACAGGGAAGAAGAAGCCGTTCCGAGTCCAGAGGGAATGGGGAGGGGAGGGGAGCAGGGCCGAAGCGCACGCGACTAGTCGGACTCTGAGTCTTCGAAGCCCTCTACGGGCATGTTCCAGCTCCAGCGGCCTTCTAGGTACCCCTTCGCGGTGTCCTCCAGCATGATCTCGTTCCGCTTCTGGACGTAGACCTGCGTGCGAGCGCGTCAGCCGGCTGGGCCTCGAAGCGTGCACGCGCGAGGGGGAGGTACTCACGGTCTTGTCGGTCACCTTCTGGCGGAGGGTCATGATCGTCTCCGGGTCAATCGGAGCCTCGATCAGCTCGGAGAGCTCCTCGACGGCGCGCTCCAGGTCCCTGCACGCGCGGACGCCACGTCAGCGCCCGCTGGAATATCGCGATATCCGGATAGCCAGAGAAGGCAGGGATGGTGGCACGCACCGCTGGTTGTCCTCGAAGAGCTCCTTCTCGTTCCCGAGCGCGAGGTAGTACGCCATGGCGTACGTCCACTTGAGCGTCATGCGGCACTTGTGCACGACGTCGACCGCCTTCTTCATAAACTGCACCTGGATCCAGGTCAGCTCGGACGTGACCTGCATCTCCTCCATCTTCTTCTCCGTCTTCGTGTACAGCTCCATCGACAGCTTCGCAGACTGCTCGTGGTTTGCCCAACGATTGTAGTACTATGTGGTCTGTTAGCAGCCATCCCTGTGTATGCGGCACCCACGAGGATAACTCACATGAAGGTATCGCTCTAGAGAAGCACGGCTCTTCGTCTGTGCGTCTCGGGCGTCGACGCTCGCCTTCTCGTCGTACCGGTTGCACGAGTACCACGACGTGCCGTGCTCAGACCAAGGCCCTATGATGATGCCAAATATGAGTGTTGTATCGGCGGACCGGCGACTCACGCGACCTACCCATGCACACCCAGCAGAACTCGTACTTGCACTTCTTGCACGTCATGTGGTTGCAGCCGCCGTTCTTCTCTATCGTGCTCTGGCACTTGCTGCACTCCTTCGTGTTGCTCTTGATCCAGTTCGCCGTCTCGCTGTCGTCCTGGCATTTCTTCATCCACATCCGCGCCACCGCGCACACGACCGGCCGGTGGTCCGTGTCGATCGGGCACCCGAAGCAGAACACATGCGTGGCCGACGCGCCGCACGTCACGATCGGCACGATCTGCGTGAGCGACGACTTGGTCGCGGCCGCGGGGCAGGACACGGTGTAGGTGCATGACGGGTACGGGCAGAACTTGAGGTGCGCGATGCACGACACGAACTGGCGCACGAGCAGCTCCTGGTAGCGCCCCCACGTCTCGCGGTCCTCGCCCAGCGCGCGGTCCACGAACGGGTCTGGCGCGGCGACGTTGCAGCCCTCGCCCATGCAGGTGATCATGCACTCCGCCTCCGTGCGGACCTTGCTCGCGATGTACTCCTTCCAGCACAGCGCGCAGAACTTGTGGTCGCACAGGAGCGCAAGGAAGTCCGTCTGGGAGTCGTCGAAGCAGATGGGGCACACGAACGGGGCCGGCTCCTCGATTGGGGGCGATGCCCGCTTGCCCTTGGGACTCTTCGGCGCCGAAGGCGAGCGCCTGGTGGTGCGCTGTGGCCCGGGCGCTGGCTGCTTGCTCGACGACGGCTTGGGTGGTGGCGGAAGCTCTACGCCGGCCGCGACGGCGACCGCAGACGCATTATCCATGTACCGCTCAATAAGCCTCTCCTTGTTCCAGGTCATGTGTCGTAGAAGGAGGGCGGCTGTGGGTGGCTGATGGGTTGAAGCATCGTTGGGCACCGCGGAATATCGACTTTGCAGCAACGAACGCACCTCTACGCCGAAGATACTACTGATATGGTCTATGTCTGCCTGCATGATCCTCTCCACCTCCGGCTGACTCAGGGCGGAATACTCAACCTCGTAGATCTTGCGCTCGTTCCGGGCGCCGACCTTGAAGTCGCCTCCAAACCCGTCTACCTCGATCTCCGAAGCAGAACCTAGCGTGGCAGCATATGAGGGTCAGCATACCGGTATGGGGCGGTACAGCCGGGGCGTGTGCCCGAATACTGACCGTCCTCGACGTCGAGCATCTCCTCATCCTCGTCATCGTACTCGTAGTACTCGCCCTCGTCGTCGGAGACCTCGTAATCGGAAGACATGGTAGTGAGTGGGCGTGGGGCGTAGATGGTGGTTGGCGGGAGAGGAGGGCAGGCGGGATGAGTAGGACGGATTAGGCGAGGACGAGGGCGCAGGCTGTATGACGACGGAGGTAATCGGACTTTGAACTGCCTTACTCATCCATCTAAAGAGGATTAAAGACTCCCTTTCGCGGTGCCGAGCTGCCTTCGACTGCAACCGCCAAAGTATACGAGGACGGCACATACGCCTCGACCTCAACATCGCCGTCGTTCTATCTCCCAGAAGGCTTTTATCATGGATAAGAAATGATTATAAATACCTCTTGCTGACCGCTGTTTCCTTTCCACTATGTTAAAACGGGCAACATCAATGCACCCCGTCCGGTGAGCACTAGCGAGTCTACTGCTCCTTTCTATGTTTATAGCTCACAGTTCGTTCAAATATATCAGATGAAAAGGCTCGTTCTAGCAGTAGCGCAGTCGGGTACCTGGCTTTGCCTCGGCTAGGTCCTAGGGCTCGAGGAGCTAGCTCGCAAGAGACGTCCCACCCACCCTCGATCCTCAAGGCCTCATTGCCACGGGCAGGCGGTTTACGCTCGCTACCCGACAGAGGCGTGTCTCCGGGATCCCAAGCATTGTGAGGACCACGATGCCTCCAGCTCACGATAGGCGACAGCTACTCGCATTTTTTGTGGACTTGCATTCTCCCTGGTATTCGCTTGTCCTGTGGGTGGGCCCCCTCGAACGCTAGGCCGCTCCGGCACGAATGGGATTCTGTTCGTTCTGGTCTGGCTCGTTTGCCTCGGACTGTCCTGTGCCTACGTCTCCTTGTGGACTGCTTTGTGGTTAGGATACATACGCAGATCTTGTCCGAAACTTCCAAGGAGCTGTGTTCACTACGTGACGTCCCTGCGATGGTGGAGAATCCGATTATGAGACGACTTGATTCTCGCATAACGATCGAGCTTCAGCTTCAGGTCTCCAGATCTCTTGCGAGGACACGTATATCACAGTCCGGAGAGATGACATTACAACAAAACAAAATACTAAGTAATAACCGAGAACGGTCAACACATCGAAGCCAGTGGGTCCCCAACCTACACCATCCCCCTCTCCTCAACTCTCCTCAACTCACAACACGGCCAGACACCGTACATACGCATAACTTATCATGCGCCCCCTTCCCCTCCTTACAGCTCGTCCTCGGGGTCCCAGCGCGAGATCTTGGGGAGCGGCCGCCAATAGTACTGCTTCGCCTTCTTCGTCTCGCTCCGCTTCCCCGGCCGGCGCATCATGCTCCGCACCAGCCCCGCCCGCTCCCCGTCCTCGTCCCGCTCCGGGTCGTAGAACCAGCGCGCCTCCAGCGCGAGCTCCTGGTTCCCCATGTCCTGCGTCCCCGCACAAGCATCAGCCTGCCATTCTCGTGTGCTTGGAGGGTAAGGAGGGAAAGAAGGGGGAGACTCACCGTGCCGCTGTTGACGACCTTCCCGAACACGCCGCTCCGCCGCCACCCGGCCTCGAGCACGCCCTCCAGCGCAGGCACCCACGCACGCTTACTCGCCGCGTCCGCGTCCGCCTTCGCGCCCCTCCTCCCTTTCGCCTTCTCCTTCTCCTTCTTCTCGCCCTCCTCAGGCGTAGGCGCGGGCGAGGGTGCTTCCGCGGCGTCCGAACCAGCGAGGACAGGCAGCGCCATCTCGCGCAACGCGGGGCGCGCGGCCATGAGCACGCCGTACAGTGCCGAGGTCGCGAGCGAGGACGCGCGAGCGGTGGCGAGTGTCTCGATCAGCATCCCCTCGAGCTCGCCCACGGGCAGCGGGAGGGTGTACGCCGGCGGCGCGGGCGGTTCCTGCTCTTGTTCTTCCTGCTCTTTGCGTGCGCGTTTCGGGGAGGGCGCGGCGGGGGACTCGTCCCGCGAGACGGACGGTCGGCGGTCGGCTTTAGGCTTCGACTTGGCGTGCGTTTTGGCCTTGGGCTCCGACGAAGATTCTTCTGCAGTCTCCGCATCGCGAGACTCGCTGGTATGCGAGCTAGCGCGGGCGAATTTTGCGGCGGCCGGGATCGCAGTGCTCGGGAACGTGATGTTCGTCGCACTCGTCGGCGCGGCAGACCTCGCACCCGCTTTCACAGGCGGCCTCGAAGCCTTCGACTTCGACGGCGCAGGACGTTCGAGCGGCTCGTTCTCGACGTCGTGATCCACGCCCGCGTCCGACTTGCGCGCCTTCTTCGTCTTCTTCCGCTCGCCGTCCTTCTCCTTCCGCTTCTGCGCTTGCGGCCGCTGTGGAATCGGCGCGGGAGCAGGCGCGTCCGCCTCCGACTCGTCGTCCGACCAGACGACGACTCTGCGGCGCTTCTTCTGGGTCGGTTTCTGCACCGGGCGCACCTCCGGCTCTTTGGGCGCCGGAGACGCCTCGCGCTGCCTGGGTTCCTCCGCGACCACCGCCTTGCTCTCAGACATGCTCTCTGCTGGGAACGCGTCTGACGACTGGGGTTGCTTCGACTCAGCCATGACGTCGACCATAGGCTCAGGCGAAGCGTGGGATGAGGAAGCCTCCGCGTTGTCCTCGAGACGAGCCTTCTTCCGGGGTGGCACCCGGACGTCATCGTCGCGTTGCACGGATACGGAGCGACTGCGAGACAGGGCGCGGCCGACTGAGAGGATCGGGGACACAGCGCGGATCGGTGAGGAAGGGGGCAGCTGGTCTTCGATCTCGACATCAGCATCGATATCGATGGCCACATCGTGTTCGTCCGCCACGGATCGCGGCGGGGAGGAGAGGGGGGACGAGGGGATGTCGCATGGCATGGACAGGTCGGGCGTGCTGGCACGAGACAGTGCCAAGGACGGCAGGCGCGAAGGCACAGACGACGCTACAGCAGCAGGCTCCTGTACGTGTAAACGCTGTCAGCGTTCTGCACACCAGATAGACGCTGTTGACGCACCGGAACGTCGTCCACGACCTCTACAACAGTGGAAGCCTCAGATTCCACCTCGGCCAACACCAACGGGGTCACGTCTCCGTCCGTCACCAGCGCGTTCGACCCTTCCCGCGATGCCTGGTAAGACACAACCGGCTCGGGAGAAAGTGTCTTCAGTGTTACAGGCTTGGGATCAGGCATAGGATTGAGCAGAGCCAGAACCGAAACCCGCGAGGTGATTCGGAGCGCATCCAAGGTAGGCGACGGCGGTGAAGGCATCAAGTCAAATTCCACAGCCATGTCGTGATCGCTTTCCCTAGCAGGCGACGGTGGGATAGGGATGGGCGACGACGGGGGCAGCGAAGAGTCCCTCTCCTGCTCGCGTGCCTCTGCGTCCTTAACCGGGGATGAGAGCGGCGAAGAGAGCGGGGTCGCGATCGGCGAAGACGGGGGTAGGGTATCGTCCTGCTCCTGCTCCACCACGACCGGCGCACGGACAGACGGCGAGCGCGAGCGCCTACGTGGGCGCACCGGAGTGGACGGGCGGGGCGGCGTCTCGTGTGAGAGCGCGGGCACGCGCTCGGGCACGCGCCCGGCCGTGGCCAGGGGCGCACGAGAATTCTCCGGTGTCGTGAGTACCGGGCTTGCTGTCACTGTCGCAGGAGCCTTCTTCGCCCGAGGCTTCACGGCGATGGGCTTGGGGATGGGCTTGGGAGCGCGGACGAACGGCCTGTCGCGCTCGGACGACGTCGTGAACGAGACGCGGCGGGAGGGGGAAGAAGCGCCCAAGATACCGTCCATATCGAGGGCGAACCCGTGGGCGTCTTCAAAGTCATCGTCGTCATCTGGAAGGAGAAACGCACGATAGCGCAGGAGCATAGATCAGTATCGTGGCTTCTCTTCGGGGATATGACAGAGGGAGATGGAGGAGAGCGGAAGAGGGGGGAATGTGGGCGAATGATGCTGATAAGGATGGCGCGGGATGGCATCTCCGAGAATGCCACGGCGGGCGGACTGATCAATTCGAGAGGGAAGCTGGAGCAGCCGGTTTGTATTGGCTAGAGCGAGAGCAAGGTTTGCAGATACTGCTCGCGTGAACAGATGCCGAGGTGCGACGCTGAGCGTATGCGGGCGGTCATCATGGATCAAGACGGGATGCGGGGCACAGGGAGAGATCACCGCGCGAGAGACTGGCGTTTCATACGCAGTAAATCCGGATAGCGCCTTAGGGCCCTGACCGACAAGGTCTGGGAAGACGCTCAAGTGCAACGGAGCGCGTGAAGTCTATCACGTCGGAGGCGTTGAGAGGGGAAGGTCATGAGCTGATCCGATCCGATCATCCGAGCGCGATACTGCGCAACGAGGCGGAGTACGTCGACCGGTGACGGATGGATGAGATCAGAAAGACGAGGAAGAGCCGAGGGGGAGACACGAATGCACGGTCGAGAGCGGGCGTCCAGGCCATACGTTCGGTCTCACAACCAGGCGGCCGATGGGGCGGCATGATACACGCATTTGACATGAAGAGACGGACATACCATGAGGGAAAGCACTTTCGGACGAAGACGAGTAGAATGGATGATGGCCATCCGAGTCGCTAGGTGATAGAGAAGAGTAGCTAGAGCTAGTAGCGCGAGCCGAGGGTACGACGGCATAGGCATGGGATCTAGCGGTGAAGGGTTTGGTGACAGGCTCAGCAGACAAGAGATCAGGCTCGTAGCCCAGAGGGTGTGAGCCGCCGCGAGGATAACTGTAGGCATATCCGTAGGCGTGATGAGCGGTGGGACGGATGGGGGACGAGGGCTGGCGGATATAGGTTGTGTCAAGATGAGAGGGGCGGGTAGGAGATGTGCAAGCAGTAGGAGAAGATGGCGGAGAGGAAGACATAGACATGGAGAGAGAGGGCGAGAGGGAAGGCGAAGGCACGAGTAGAAAAGCGTCCGGGCGGGGGAGCTCGTCTTCTGAGAGACTCTTCCTGCGGAACTTGAAGGGGATGTTAGACAGTGAGGACGGCCGGTATGGCGAATTGCTGGGGGATGTCCGTGTCGGGGGCATCCTGTCCTGAGAGCAAGCTTAAGCGGAAGGGATGTTCAGAAGAGAGGCGATAGGGAGGAGAGAGAGGAGTGAGAGAGCGGAAGAGAGGGGAGGGGGAGAGACACCGGATGGTTCACGTGGCACGTGCCCCGTCAACAGGTCGCGCCCGCGTCTGTTTGTGCGTGTTTGCCGAGTTCACGCGTCGCGCGTCGGGGACGTGATCCAGATTCCGATTCGACTTCGCGCGCGTCATCGTCATCGATCGTCATCGCTATCTCCCTCCCTTCAGCCACATCGCGCTCGCATCGTCCCGCGCCGGCAGCGTCCCGATGTCGCTCTCCTTGCGCACGCGTCCCTTCCGCGTCCCATATATCCCTGCTGCCTTCCGCGCTCCCCGTGCTCCTGTTCTCAGCCCTCGTTACTTCGCTACCTACCGCCCGCCCGCCATGCCTCGCACCGCAGAGACCGCCAGCTTCCGGGTGCGTACTTACACCCTATATCAGGATGTACACATACTTACTCTACGCCTCTATCCCAGTTCAATCACACCATGCTGCGTGTGAAGGACGCCCAAGCGTCCATCAAGTTCTACACAGAGGTCCTCGGCATGGACCTCGTCGCCAGTACGCCTACAACTACTCTCATACACTCACCCCCTCCCTGACCCCACCCCGCAGAGAACGAGTTCGAGACCTTCACGCTCTACTTCCTCGCCTTCGACAACGGCACGCCCACCACCGCCGAGAACCGCTTCGGGCGCGAGGGCATCCTCGAGCTCACTCACAACCACGGCACCGAGTCCGACCCCGCCTTCGCCGGCTACGCCTCCGGCAACGCCGACCCCGGCCGCGGCTTCGGCCACATCGCCGTCACCGTCGACGACGTCGAGGCCGCCTGCGCCCGCTTCGACCAGCTCGGCGTCCGCTTCCAGAAGCGCCTCACCGACGGCAAGATGAAGAACATCGCCTTCATCCTCGACCCCGACGGGTGCGCCCCTCTCACCTGTCTCTATATCTCGAGTGCTGTGCTGATGTGTGGGGACAGGTACTGGATCGAGATCCTCCCCAACTCCTTCAAGATATAATAACACATAGGGCACGGAGGAAAATGAACGAGACCAGACGAAACGAAGCGAGACGAAGCTGAACGAAACGAAACTGTAGCCCTCCCAGACCCCCACACGCGCGGCGAGCGGTGTGCGGTCCCACCTGTATCTGTATCCCTCTCTCCTCCCTCTGCAGCCTTCGGGCTCTGTCAGCAATCAACGCTCCTGCATACACCGAAGCCGGACATGCGACCCCTTCTATCTGCTGGTGCCCACACCCCGGCTTCCCGTGTTCCGCGCGTCGCCAGTCAGATGAGACCCTCCCCCTTCGCGCCGCCGACACGATCACGTGCACCCACTCACTCTTCTAGTTCGTCTTGAAGATACAGGAATAGCAAGCGCGATATATGCTGTGTGCCGCCACTACACGTTACACTCCGCGCGCGGTAGAAGCACCCGCCTAGCCCTGCAACGCAAACTATATTTGTGATCTTCCCTGACGTACAAAGCAGCGCATCCAACCTAGTGTAAGTATACAGTCCCATCTTCCAAAATGGAACACGCATACGGGGCGTCTTCCCCGCACATTCAGTCCGCTCGTAAATCCAACCAGGGTTCGCCTCGGCAGCCGCCTTCGAAGCGGGAAGAGCGCACCAGGGCCAGGCTCATGGCAACAAGCCCAGCGCGTCGAACGCCCGGCTGCGCCAGCCGCCTCGCCGCGCCTCGACCCGCGCGCGCACCTCCGCGCGCGCCCCCGCCTCGCGCACCTCCTCGCGCACCTCCGCCGCCCTCTCTATCCCCGCGGAGAGCTCGCCTTCCACTTGCTCTTCTGCGCGGGCGACGTCCGAGATCGCCTCCCGCGCCTCCTCCACCCCACGGGCCTTCACGCCGTCGAGCCCGCCTTCGAATGCACGCGCGGGAGGGTGGGCGGCGCCGTATGGGCCACCCTTCCCTGGGAGGACTTGCGCACCGATGCCTATCGCAAGGACGCTTTCCTGTGGGGTCGCGTTGTCGTCCGGGCTTCCTGTGGGATAGACGACGGTCTTCCGGACGACTCCTTGCACAGTCGCTTGTGTATGCGTCGCGATAAGGGGAGTCTCTTCGTCGTCGGCATCCTCCCCGTCCTCCGCCGCTGAATCCTCGTCTTCGTCCGGCGGCGACCCAAGCGTCCCAGCCTCCTCGCCCAGTGCCTCCCACCACTCCGCCAAGGTCACACCCACGCCTCCTTCGCCCTCTTGCCCGCTCGGCCCCTCCTTGGCAGCCGCCCTCTCCCGCACCCTCCCGGCAAACCGCGCCAGGGCCTCCAAGGCTTCCCGAATCTGCCCTTGGAGAACCCACGCAACCGCGGTACGCGCTGCGGGCCCTGCGAGCGGTTGTATGACGAGGGCGTTGAGGATCCAGTGTCGGGTGCGCGCGAGTTCGATGTCGAGTCCCGGGACGTCCACGCGTACGTCGGTGACACGGAACAGCGGCGCAGGTTCTTGCCCCTCTCCATCCCTCTCATCTTGAGTGCTTGGACCCACCAACCATTCCGCCCACCCACCCCGACTCGACGCCTCGCGTCCCGTATCAAACTCGAGCTCGACGTCCACGCTGAGCCCCGTCCCCTTCGCCACCCCCGCACTCTCCCCGGCCGCACCCACCTCGACGCTCACCAGCCCCTCGTCCTCGTACGCCGTAAGCGGGACCCGCGCCCCGAAGAGCCGCGCGCCCTTGTAGCGCACGTAGTACGCGACGTCGCGCGCGGCGAGGCGCATCCCGTCGACGTGCAGGCGAGCCCTCGTCCTCGTGCGTGTCTCCATTCGTGTTGTCGTCCTCGTTCCTGTCCGGCCGGGAGTTTGGTGATGTCCGGTACCTGCGAGGAGCGTCAAGAGCCCCGCCGCGCCGTGCGCCGTCCCAACGCCCGCCGTCGCCCCTCCCGCCACCGCCGTATTATCCACCTCCACCACAGTCTCGTTCCAGCTCTCCAACCTCACCCTATCCGGGACTAGCGACGCCTGCACGCCCAGCACCTCGCCCCTCCCCTTCCTCCGCGGCGCGGTCAGCAGGAGCGCGTCGACCGCCGCCTCGACCGTGTCGTCCACGTACTCCACGCGCGGCATCGGGATCGCGCTCACGGCGCGCAGGATGCGTGGGAGGAGCCAGAGGACGACACTTTTGAGCGCAGCGTACTTCGCTTCTTGGACGCGGGCGTGTGCAATCCCTGGGACGGTGTAGAAGGCGGTTGCCCCAGCCTCTGTGAGGGCGGCAGATAGGCAGGACAGCGCATCTGTTACCCGGCGGGTCGTTCTGTCCTGAGCGAGGGCCTGCGTGTACCCGTCCACTTCGTGGAAGAGCGTGCGTATATGCTGCAGCCACTCCGCGTCGGGGTCGGCCATTGCCGCGTCCACCTGCGCCCGAGCACGGTCGTACAACGCGTTCGCCTGCTCCTTCCCGGTCTCGGACGCCGCGTACGCAGGGTCCGCAAGTGCGGTATCGAGCCACGCTCCCAAGGACGCAAACCACTCCCTGAGTGCCGCCTTGTTGTCGCCCTCCGAGATAGCTTCTGCAGGGACCTCGACCGCGTCTGTGATCACTGCACCCAGTGCCCTCAGAAGCGCGTCTAGGGAGTGTCCCGAAGCGATCCGCTCGAGGAGAGCCTTGAGGTCGGTGAGTGCACGACCGAGCGCGGGGTCCGGCCAGATGATGGGTGTGATATCCAGTTTTGGGGCTTGCACTGTGGACGCGGCGTCCGCTGCAGTGCGCACTTTGACTGCGTATTTGCGAATAATGGAGAGTATGGTTCGGAGGGCGGCCTGGAAAGAGGGGTTTCGATGCGCTTGTTCCATAGCCTACGTAGTTGTTAGTATCAGTCCACAAATCAACAATATACATACACACTTCTTGCAGGCGGCGGATGACCGCTTCCTTGGCAGCGTCGGGGCTCTCCTGCTGCACGTTCGCCGCAATTTGCTGAATCTGCTTGGAGACATGCCCATCTCCGGAGAGCTCGTTCGTGAGGCTCTCGCCGAGTTCCCCGCATTCAGCTTTGACGTCGTCCAGTGTACCTCCTCCCGGGCGCACGGTCCCCTCAACTTCTTCCGCTACTTTCTCCACCGTAGCCGCGACCTGCTCGACGCGCGACGCGACGTCCGCGGCGGTTTCGCGAGCGATCAGTAAAACATCTGACAGAATGAGGCGGAAGGCGGCAGAGGTAGCGAGAACATAGACCAGGCTGTAGATCGAGCGGACCAGGGCAGCCGCGTCCGAGGATGCTTCCTGTTTCGAGGGGAGTTCCTTCGCTGAAAGTGGCGTAGGTCATACTTGCACAACGCAATATTACGGTGGAAACGAGGCAAACAACATACCTAGAGCTTCTGCATCTATTTTGCCTGGAGCGGCAGCGTCGATCACAACGTCCGCATGCACAGGCGTATCCGATATTTGCCTCAGGTGGTGGAGTAGATCCTGTATAACGTTGTCGTCTATATATGTCATGTCAGCTCCCAAAGTATACAGCTTCGCTCACAATCAAACGATGCTCACCGTTCTTCTCCATCCCAAACTGCAGCAGTGCCTGGCACGACTCCCTCGCACTCTCCACCACTCGCTTCCCAGCATCCTCCAGCGCCCCCTCCCCTCCTTCCCCACCTATCTCATCATCCGTGTCCAACACGCCAGAAGCAAGCAACCTCCGCAGCGCCCCATCCAGCTGCTCCTGCGACGGCAACTTCCCCGCTTTCAGCGCAGCGACTACATCCGCGATCTTCTCAAATGGCGTCCTCGCAGGTGGCAGCGGGTCCGAAGAACCCCCGAGTACGCGTGCAGACGCAGGCAAGAGCAGTTCGCGGTCGTCGTCGAAGCCAGAGCGTGGTACGCGCCTGCGCCTAGTGCAGCACGAGAAGCAGAACCCCATGCTCGCTAGTCGACGTCGAGGGCGCGAGAACACGGGCGTAGGCCTACGGAGCAGAGCTATCCCGCCGGCGCCCACAGATGACGGCAGTGGCAGTACAGGATGGGGGATGGAGAGGAAAAGGCAATCCGCCCCCCGAGTCCGTACGCGAAGTACGAACGCGCCGATGACGTCGTCGGCTACAACGCGATCACGTGCGTCGTCCGTACCCTGCGCGTCCATGTCCCGTGGATTCCCGCCTGACTCTCCAAGCCCGTACGAGAGGTGGGTGAAACAACAGCGCGCCCCACGCAGGTGGAGGCTTGATAACGATATCGTATTCCGGATGACAGTACTGGTACACATGTCCATATCAGCCGACAGAGAAAACTTATCACATAACAAACGGGCCTCAGCTAATAACCGCGAGGATCACAGCTCGAACTGGAAGTCCTCATCGATCCCCTTCCCGGCGCCCCGCTCTAGCATCGCAGCCAGCGGATCGTCGACCGCTGCCAGCTGCGCGGAGGTCGCGCCATTCAGGGCCTTCCCCTTGTTCGAAGGCGCAGTGACAGTGGCTGACCGCGCACGTCCCACCACGGCGCTTCCGCCGGCGGGGCGTGCGCGGGACCCTGCGCCTGCCGCCGCTGCCACGGCGGACGGCTTCGACGGTCCTGAAACGGTCGCAGAGCGGACCAACGGCTTTGCCACCGTCGTGCTTGCTGCGGGCCTCCTTGGCATCACCGTCGGCGGCGCTGCGCGAGCGCCAGCAGTCGCCGTGGGCCGAATAGAATGTGGTGTAGTCGCGCTGTTGGAAGCCGCAGCGGCCTTCGCCGCTCGAAGGACCGACGTTCGCGTTGGTGCAGGCCCAGACACTGGGGTCGAGCTTGAAGACCCCGTCGTCCTAGAAGACGAGCGCGTCTGGGGAATAGCCGTCGCGGGTCTCGACGGGCCTTGTGCTCGCGTCGCGACAGTGGGAGCGGGAGCGGTACGATTTGACACGAAGCGAGTAGGGAGCCCGGCCGCCTTGTGCCCGGCCGGGACAAGACAAGGTTTGGATGCTTTGCGCGGGAAAGGGCTGTCATCATCTGTTGGGATATTCAGGGATGTTCGACCAATAGGAAAACGGATGTACGTACCGAGGTCGGACAAATCCAGCCCATCACCCTCAGATAGACCTGTGCTGGGCCCGCTGGCGGCAACGACCGCTTGAATATCGACCTGCTGTTCTATGTCCGCGCCGTAGTACATATCCAGGGTGTCGTCCACGAGAGGCACATGCCCGAGGCCGAACAGGGCGCTCCCCATGCGCTTGTAATCGGGCAGCTCGAATAGCGGTTCGTAAGGCCGCTCTTCGGTGCGGTGATCAGCACACCCGCTTCCTAGAGATAACCATGTCGCTCACCAATGGCAGAGGGGGGCATATATTCAATCTCGTCGGCCTCGTCGGAGATCTCCGCGACCCCTTCCCTCGCTTGCTCCTCTGTCCCACCTGCGGGCTCAACTCCGATGTCACCTGGGCTGACGTTCCAATGGTCGCCCTTCGTAACCGGGGTCTTGAACGTTCCGCTGAGCCGCCCGCGAAGGCTCTTGCGTGTGCTCGAGGGGCGGAGGAGCGGCGCTGGGTCTGGGGACGTTGACTCAGGCTGCTCAGGCTCGGGTACGAGCAACGAAAGCTTGGAGAGTTTGAACCCCTTCGTCCCAGGCGTTTTCGACCCTCCTGGCCCGCCTGCGGGGGCGACGCGATTGGGGAACGGCGTCTTGTCCATGAGAGGCCGTGTCACGGACACCGACACGAGTGGCTTCTTGCCATCTGGAATGGGCGCGAGCCGTCAGGCGGACTTCTGGCAGGGCGCGCAGCGGGTGATGCTTACGAGCGGTGGGCGGGCGGAACGGGGTCTGGAGGACGCTTTTCTTGGAAAGCACGGTCTTCGCGCCGCTGTGGATAGCGTTCTCCTGGAGCGCGGCACGGTTCTTGAGCGTCTTCCGGCCAGGGGTCTTCGTGTTAAGGATAGATTGCGAGGGGTCCAGGTCAGAATGGAGAGACATAGGGCGTGTGGACATCATCCTGGGGCAGGCAGCCGTGTGGCAAGTCCGGGGTAGTTCGTGGTGGCGGTGGCTCAACTCAACCCGTCCGCGGGCGCTAGCCGGAGCACGGACGCGAACGTCACGGAGCACGCGTGTCGTCACACGTCAGTCACCGTCGGTCACATCTTCGCAAGCTTGTGGCGCCGCCGTCGCTGCTTGTCTCGTTCCTTGTGGACGTCAATCACCTGTGCCCGAGCTTGAAAGCGTATTGTGTGCGTCCTCTTGGCACGCCATGCATTCTGACACCTTCAGCATACCATCGGGACTGCGTTGTATCACCTGGACGCGTCGTGTCTATGGCACTGCACCCGGGGCGCGGGGTTTGTGCAAAAATGGCACGAACGTCTTCCAGCGGCTCATTGCGCTCACGACATCAGCAAGTTACTCGGAACGCGCATGGCTTTGGGCGGCCTCCCAGGCGCTCCCGTCACCTAACGTCACCCACAGATCAAATCGCAACTAACCCGCCCGGCCAACGCCCACTCCCCTTCTATGCGATATTCAATGTCGCTCCACACGCTGCGGTGCTTCGGTATGCGGCCCACCAACGCTTGCTCTGCACACTCACGCCTTCCAGGAAGCCCGCGGAGGTCGTCGGTCCCCTCGCACCGAGCGAGCAGGTACCCACACGCGCCGTTTCTGGACGGACGTAAACCGTGCCGAGTCGCCAAACAGGTACGTCGCATGATCCCAATCTCGCTTCCGACATTCGGATGCTTCGTAGATCTGTTGTATTTCCAGTGCAGCGACCCTGGTGTCCAGGGCCTCCATCTGCATCTCCCCATCCCGCGACAGTACTTTATTTCTAATACCATACACCCGCCGAAGACACCGCCGAACCAGCAGCATGCTCCACGCGTCCACCCTAGATGCGCAGAACCAGACACGGCCCCCTGGAGTCCTGGGATGCCGCGGTTTGCGCGCGACCACAACGAGATCTTCGTGAAGTCTAAGACGTTACCCGCGCAGCACGAAGCCCCCCAAACCCGTCGCAGGAAGCCCCCCGGTCGACATTGATGATGGCGTCGGTCGCGTGGGCCGCCTCGTTTTATGCGACTCAATGTGTGTGCAGGGCCGGCACGCAGCCTGTGACGCCGACGCGACGGCCTCTCCCAAAGTGGACTAGCCATCGACGCGTGCTGTCCACCTTGGCTGGTCCGCCGCCGACTCCGAGTCGCGCTCCCGACCTGCTCGCCGTCTTCTCTGTCCCACGACGACCTCCCCCGTTCACCATGTCTCGCCTACATATCCTGTCAGTTCCAGCCGCTTGGCATCGGTCTGCCTCGTTCTTCTTATACTGCACAGCGCCGCCGCATGGCACCCACTCCGCCGCGCTCCGACGACGACATGAACCCCGCCTCGGAGAACGAAAACATGCTCCCCGACTCGCCGTTCGCTGGCTCGAACTCGGAGCTGGTCTTCGACAACAGTGGCGTCGACGCGTCTGATGTCATATACGACGTAGGCGATTCCTAAACTTGTCTCCGCTACATGTGTGCATCTCATACGTCCGCACAGCAGTCCGGATACTACGCCCAGTTTAACTTAGGCCCCGCAGAGTCCCAGTATGGGCCGTCGCAGTACGCGCACTACGTCCCGCCGAGCGCGATCTCCACGCGCTACTACGCGCTCAGCAACCCCTACACATACGCCCCGGACCAGCCAGTTCACGCCCCTACACATGCCTACCCCGGAAACACACTCCCGGCAGAAGCAGCGACGGCGGCCTTGCCCGCGCCGGCACAAACTGCGGTCACGGCGGAAGCTGTCCTCCAAGCATCTTCTACGTCTGGCTCTGTAGCACGTGCTGACCCTGTTCTTCCAAAACAAAGAAGAAACAGGGACGACCCCGGCGGTGAGGCTGGCCAAATGGCACAGCCCACGACGCAGTACGAGGTAGGCCCTGCCCTCCTCCGCCTTGGAGAGAACGCGAGGTACTGACGCGCTTTCACAGGGCCACCCGGGCCGCGGCGCGCCCGGAGCCTATAATATGCCGGCAGCGGGCTCGGGCTCGGGCTACCAGTACGCCCGCCCGGTGTCCCCGTCCGCTATAGTGCCGTCCCAGTGGAAACTGGGAGCCGCGCTCGACCAGTTCCGCTACCAAGAGCGCGGCCGCGACTACAGCGCGGCCATGGTACCCCCGACGGGGCAGCCATTCCAGATGGCGGCACCCGAGCCATCGTCCCCTCTGAGCGGCGAGGACGCGGCGCGTGAGTCACCTCCGTATTTTGACTGTCGCGCGACCGCTAACCACGCGCCACAGGTCTCGCGGACCTCAAGGCTCGGTACGGCATCCACGACACCGCCGGGCGCGCGGGCAGCAGCTCTGCGGCGCCCTCGCCGACCGCGAGCGCGGCGGGGACGGACGGCTCAGGCGACTACAACATGAACAAGTCCGCGATCTACTCACCGACGACCGGGCGCAAGCTCCCGCTGTCCGCGGAGCCCGGGAGCAGCACGTCCGTGCAGATCGTGCCGGGTACGACGTCGGCGAAGAGGCCGTACAAGCGCGGGACCCCCGTCGCGTGCGCGTTCTGCCGCAAGCGCAAGATCGCGTGCGGGGGGCCGCAGGAGGGTGACCCGGCGAGGCGTTGCGGGTGAGTGCTGGCCTTCCTCTGCTCTCCCCTGTCCGCCCTTTATACGACATTCCGCGCCATGCCGTCGCTGCTTCGCGCTGCCGGCGTGGCGCGATCAGTCTTTAAGTTATACTCTGAGGGGAAGGTGAACCCCCGCGCTGCGGGCTGCGACATGTGCATCCCATGTCGGCGTGTCATGAGACACGCCGCTCGCCCATTATCGCGCGCGCGCGATGATGTGCACACAACGTCCACCCTATTCCTATCGGATCGCACCCGCGCGGGCGTTCTGCCGCCTCAGTTCCGCCTCTGCCAGTGCCCGATCGCCTGCACGCGCCAGCCTATGAAGCTGCTCCGGCGTCCGGCGCGCCCTTCACGGATCCGCGCATAGGCGTCTTGGAGGCTCGGGAAGGCTTCTCGGCCTTCACACCGCGCCTCGTCTTCCCGTTCCCTGCCCGTCTATGTTTCGCAAGGTTCCGGCGTTCCGTCGCTCCTGTGCGCGCGCTGACATAGCACCCGGCGTTTGTTAGGCCCTGCATTCAGCGCCAGCAGGCGTGCGAGTTCCCCGCGGCCGCGCAGCGCCCCCTCTCGCGCAACCGGCACTCCGCAGGCTACACCGGCCCCGTCATCGTGCGCGAGTTCAAGTAGATCGCGCTCGCGACGCGCCGACCGTCAAATTCGCGCACCAGAGCTGCGCTCGTCTCGTGGACTCGTATTGTACGTTTTTGCTCTCGTTTTGGACTTTTGTATGATGGCGCTGTCGTCCTCGATGCCCGCTCTCCGCCATGTTAACCCCCGCTCTCATGTCTGCTGTCTCGCTGTCCTCGTGTTGTGTATCTAGATGTTCTCTTGTCCGAATCCTATCTCTATGCTGTCTTTCCCCGACGCTCAGTCCGAAACTGGTGTGCATTGCGGAGTTCCAGCCTCGCGAGGTAAGTAGTACATAAACATGACCTCAGTGCCACTCAGCCCCCCACGATAGCAGAGCATGCAACACCTCGCAGCGGTAGTGTGGGAACGACATAGGCGAGGCCAAGCCATCCTTAGTACACGCCCAACAGAGAAATCCGATCCCGACAGGCCATCCCGCACACCACCTCCCACCGATCGCCGCGAGCATCCCAGCCACGGGACGCGATCGACTTCGGCCAGCGTGTGCCCTGCGCCCCGCGCAGGCCGCCGACGGGATGCTCGCGCTCCCCGCATGGACGATGCTCAGGGACTCGGAGACGATCGATCGCTCGCGGGCCGCGACACCTCTCCTTCGTCGGCACATTGAGAAAGCTGCGCGGGATCGCGTTCGTGGTGAGCGACGCTGCCCGCTTCGGTGTCGTTGCGCGCGGCCGAGCCGTACGTATCCGGCACGCTCGGAGGCCGCGACTCGTACTCTCCCAGCTGGACGCCGGTTCCGGCCTCCGAAGCGGTGAAGCTGCGAGCGACTCGGGCCCTCTTCGGCGGACGGCTGCTGGAGGCCTCTCCCGACAGGTCGATGGGGCTGCGAGGGCGTCGCAGCCCGCGCGAGGAGCCGGAGGACCACTGGGAGTCTAGGGTCGTCAAACTGGCGAAATGGATGTTCGCTACCACCTCCGCCGGGGTCTGTTCCTCCTGTGTCCAGTTCTCTGAAACGGAGGAGGGCGAGTCATCGGGCTCGGGAGACGTCTCCCGAGGTGTGCCGTCGAGCGGCATCTCATGAGCCCCTGTGTCAAAGAAAATGCGAAGGGCTTCGACGGCGTCTCGCTGCTCCCTCGTAGTCTCTTTTTGGTGGTTTTGTTCGTTACTCCCGGGATCGCCGACGTCCAGCCGGGGCTCCAGCGGCGTCATCAGGCTTCGGGCAACTGTAAGCCAGGTATGGTCGCGTGCCTTGGCCATGCTGCGTCGTTGCTCAGGCCGAACTTGAAGAAGTCTTCGAAGAAATTTTTGAGCTAGCCAGTCAGGTTGGGTGAGCAGGGCGCGGCAAGGTGTAAAGTTCACGGGCCTTACCGTGCGCGCGAAGATGTCCCAACATATCCCACCGAAGCTTGGGGTACTTGAATACGTCTATCGTTGCCGTGCCGCGTTCGTTCCCCTCGAAGGGAAACCGGTTGGTAAGCCTATATGCGCGAGTTAGCCCCAATACTGACAGGATTGACATTACGCCGGACGTGCGGCCACATACATCCGGGCTACGATCACTCCGACGGACCAGCTGTCTACCAGCGTGCTGTAGCCTTTGCCGTTCCTGCGCGCCGCGACCTCTGGGGCTATGTATTTAGGAGTCCCGCATACAGTCTGCGAATGCGAATCAGCAGCAGGCTCGGGCGATGCGGTCTCAGCCATGTACGTACCCTCATGAGCTCGCCGTCGCTGACTACCCTCGCCAGCCCGAAGTCTGCCACCTTTACCTTCGGCGGTTTAGCATCTGTCAAGAGAATGTTTTCTGGCTTTAAGTCACGATGTGCGATGCCTTGTTCGTGGATGTACTAGAGGAATGCTCAGCGACGTCGTATCAGGACAAGTGGAGGCGAGGGAGTTTGTACTGACTGCGAGCGCGTCGCAAATTTGGTATGTAAGGTACTGCGCCTTGTGCTCATCTGCGGAGTGCGTGAGAATGCACCAGCTTCTCGGGATGTACAAACGTACCCATAGGCTCATGATCGTGGTGGGTGTGCATGTATGTTTCTAGGTCGCCCCCTCCGACATATTCCAGCACGAGTGCTGCGTCGATTAGCATAGTGATCATCAACGGTAAAACGCAGGGTATGCGTACCCAGGCCATAGTCCTCCAGCAGGAAATCCTCCAGCTGGCAAATATAAGGGTGATGCGCCAGTCGTTGCATGACAGCGATTTCCCTTGCGATCACGTTCTCCTCGACCTCGTTTTGATCGGAGCTATTCAGTGCGATCGCACTGAGGCCGTACTCCTTTCGTAGCTTGTCGGCGGCGATGATCTTTATCGCGCACCAGCTATTGCGGGTACTAGAGCGTGCCTTGCGCAAAGCCTTGATGACATAGCCGAAGGCGCCCCTCCCAAGGTGGCGGACCAGATCGTACTTTCGCTCCAGCTCGCTGTCCTTCGGCTCAAACGTTTCATATGATCTGTAGACGTACTCTGCGCGATCATCAGCACAGAATGTAATTGAACGCGCGACAGTACATACTATAATAATCGCATGCGCCAAATGCAATCTCGTTGCCATCGTTCAGCAATCTGCTGCAATCTTTTGTTAGATTCTGCCCATTGACCTGATACGGACTCGGTGAGTACTCGTTCCTCAAACGTGGTAGTGAGTCGCTTACAAATGTCCCGTTCCTCGAGCGATCTGTTATATACACGGTGGGATTTCCCTGAGCATCGATCGCTCGCACGATCTCACAGTGTATCCAACCTGTTGAACGTGCGTTTAGCTGCGGTCCAGGAAGAGCTCAGAGATCGCGCAGGCCTCCTTGACTTACTTAAAGACACATTTCCTTGCAACACCACCCTCGCGACCCCTTCGGGTACTGTTTTTGGGGGATTCCGGCCGAGAATGTATTTGTGTGTGGCTTCCTCCAAGGATATAACCGGTCGGTCGTCACCAATGGGCTCCAAAACGCCCCAGAGCGTTGGATCCGGCACGTGCGGAAGTGAGGCTGTTTCCTGGGTCGGCTCTATGTTTTCTTCAGAGTTATCTTCTAGCCCCCCACTTGCAGTCTTCTCAACAGTGTCTTGCGGCTGATAATCATCACCTCCCGACAGAGGTCGGTAAGCTACCTCCGGATTGAACGCATCATTGGCTTCTTTCGGACTGTAAGACATCGGGTTGTGACAAGAATTCCGCAGGCGTGAATGGTCGGTGCGTGTCGGTGCGTGCCCGTGAAGGAGAAGGAGAAAGAAAAGAGGTGGAAGGAGGAGCTAGGTCGCAGCGACAGGCCGCATTTATATGTCAATGCGCTGGTCCGTCCAGAACCAAAGAATGCATCGGACACTCAAGGAAGACAAGGTGAATGACAAACATTGTATTCAAGTCTTGTACGTGGCATAAGAGGTTATTCCCCAAAAAGCAGTGCGAGCACTCTGCCACAGGCTTTCTGGCGGCTTTGTGTATCGACAGATGTCGCCGAGGCCTGTTGTGTCGCCCGGGGCAGTAAGTACTTGACACACTTCTGCATTCTTTGTAGAAGATCAGCGCTCTTTAGCTGCATTGTTTGCAAGTCAGAATGCGGCTCGACGCACCCCAGGTTGTTCTGCTAGCAATGCAACCGAAAACATAACGACAGACAAATTGAAGGACGCGTGAGTGTCGAGACGTCGATGGTTCAAGGAAAGCACGCGCATAATCACAATGCACGTGCACCGTGATTGGCGTCTCGGCGTCTCCTGGCGCGCCGGAGTCGCTGCCAGGTCGCGCACTGTCGCGCAACCAAACTGTTGCTGCTGCTCCATCCCGCTCACTGCCAAATTGGGCTCGACTTTGTATTCCAGGCCGGTGGGAAACAACACAGGACATAACATATACAAGCAATCAATACAAATTGCAAGCGAACGACGCATACAGTACCATGGACGAGGAGCACCGTGACGAAACCATCCAAACCACGACACCCGTCTTCCCAGCAGACGTGTACCAGACAAACACCTAGGCCCGCTAGGACTCTCCGCTCGACCGGCCGCCTGCCTCGACGCGCACCCTCTTCGCCGGAGGCGGGCGTTCCCTCGCGCCTTGCGACGCCGGGCCCGCTCCCACCCCAGACGCTCCGGGCGAGAGCGCCGCGCGGGGGGTCGAGCTGGACGCTGCAACAGGGGCGACCTCAAGGGAGTCAAGCAACGACGCTGAACTGAACGCGCTCGACGCCGTGCGCTTCGTAAGCCGCCCCGGTCGGTCCAGCTCCTGGCCCGCATCGTCGCCAGCGGAAGCTTGAGCTTCTTCGAGCGTGGGCGTACGTGAGCGCGACGACTCTACGGGCTCCCGACCGTGTCGCAGACCAGGCACCGACGAGTAAGACTCAATGCGCCGGAAAGAGAGCGCCACAGGGGCCACGTCGGAGATCGTAGAGGACGTCGCAGCGCTGACGGGGTTGGTCGGGTGATTGACTGCGGGCGTGGGGTGAACGGGGAGGTGCGGTGCATGCACGACGTTGAGGTCGCGCTCGACCTCTTCGGCGAGCCAGCGGTGGACGCACGCGTCCGCCATGTTCATCCGCCTGTGGGGGTCGTTCTCCAGCAGCCCACGGAGGAAATCCTCAGCTAGACGTACAGTTAGTCGCGCGGCTCCGAAGAATACGTCGCGGACGTACCCTCTGCACTGACCCCGCACGAGTACAGGACGCCCCACTGTGGGGCGCGGTTTGCAATCAAGTATTGTATATTGCTCTTTGTGTCCTCGGGGAATGGCATGGCCATCGTGAGCCTGCGTAGTCAGTCAGCACAGCAGGAGCGGTATTGGAGTCGCAGCCACACACATCGAGAATACGATCACACCAACGCTCCAGCTGTCGACGAGCTGGCTGTAGCCCTGGGGCCCCTGCGTAATGACCTCCGGGGCGAGATAAACGGGCGTCCCGCATATCGTCTATGGCGAATGTCAGCCCCGGGCATATAAGCTGTATGATGGCCGCCGACGTACCTTTAGTATGGACTCGCCGTCGATCGCCTTTGCGAGCCCAAAGTCCGCAACCTTGACGATAGGCGGGTCGTCGTTGGTGAGAAGAACGTTCTCGGGCTTCAGATCTCGGTGGGCGATCCCTTGACTGTGCACGTACTGACGAGGCATCAATAAGAGCGCGTACCCGAGCTCGGAGGCGAACTCACTGCGAGGGCCTTGCAAATCTGATAGGTCAGGTACTTCGCGTCGCGTTCACCTTTGCACAATGTTAAGTGGCTTCTAGGGGCTCGCGAGGTCTGACTCACTCATCCGGTCGGATTGCGTATATTTGCCCAAGAGATAGTGCAGCAGATCTCCTCCGGGGACCCACTCAAGGATGAGACCTACACAGGTTAGCCGAGAACTAAGCACCATAGACAGCTGAGACGCACTGAGGCTCGTTCCCTGAAGGTAGAAGTCCCTCAGCTCACAAATATTCGGATGTTGCAAGCGCTGGAGGATGCCGATCTCCTTCGAGATGTCGTCCACATCGAGGGTCGTGGAGAGGACCTCGCTCCAGTCCTTCCGAAGCTTGTTGAGGTCGATAATCTTCACCGCGTACCACTGTCCGTCCTCTCTGCGGAGCGCCTTCATGACCGTCGCGAACGTGCCCTTGCCCAGCTCGTCGTGCAAGTCATAGTGCTGATAAAAGCCATGGGTTGGCCGGCTGTACGCAGCGTGACGATAGATGTATCCTAGAATCTCGGGTTAGGCAAGGACGCAGTACAAACGCGTTCAAACATACGGAACTCGGCCTTCGACCCATCTTCGGTGTCCTGGGAAAGCCATGTTCCGAACGAGAGCTCGTTGCCGTCGCGCAGCAGCGCAGTGCGAGACTTTCCGATCAGCTCGCCATTGATCTGGAACGTCATGTCAGCATACGCAAACATGGGGTTTAGCCCTTTGCGTACGAAAGTCCCATTGCTCGAATGGTCGCAGACGGTTATGGAGGGATTAGGGCCCGTTACCCCGTCCCATGTGATCGTGCAGTGTTTAGCTCCGCCTGTACGTCAGGCGAAGTCAGTCCGACGTCGACGTGCAGGACCAAATATTAGCTTACTGATCATCAGCCCGTTCAAGACAACATCGTTCTTGTGCGCTTTCGTGGGACTACGGCCAACCTGATACGTGCGCTTCCAGCGCTGGAAGACGATCCTGTCCGCGTTCGGCGACTGGTAGGGGATGAGCGTACCCCACGTATCAGGGTCGATGGTGTACTCGGGCTGTGAGGTAGCCTGTTGGGTAGCCTGAGTGGGCTGCTGAGTAGGCTGGACAGCCGATTCCTGGCTGCTTGACCCATTGGCCGCGTCTTGGCCTGCTACTTATCAGTCCCTGCGTTCGAAGACCGTAAAATACCGACGACAAACCAGCATGTCGCGGAACGGGTGGCGGGTCCATCTGAGCTGTCTTGTGGGAGTCCTGGAGGAGGGACGGGAAGAAGGGAGGCGCGCGAGTTAGAGGTTTTGATGTGAGTGCCACCCCGAGAACAAGACGGTCGGGATGTCAATGAGGTTGGCCGGCAATGGGCAAACCGCGTTTATTTCTTCTTCCGTTAGGTCTGTCGAGTATATCAGTCACTCAGCGGTCACACGTCGTGTATTGGGATGTGGAGGGGTGGGTATTTGCGCAGACGAGCAGGAACGAGCCCGGCGGATGATGGTGGTATACGCCCACAAATGCACCGCTCGAGTCGCTGTGGCCAACACACGCGCCTACCGGAACGCGACAGTCACGCGGCACGGGATCGTGGGAGATTACTACCGCACAACTTCGCTTGGGATCACCGAAAACATGCTTTCGGCTCGGCGACGAACAACCGGTAGACGGTTGCAACTGTTCGATACGTGGGGGGTCCCTAGTTATTATTGGGCTTGTAGCCATACATACAGCAAGACTTTCGTTTATATGTAAGAGTTAGGGTGGTGGCGGCGATATCGATGGTCGAGAGCAGATGGGAATGGTAACATAAGCATACATAACCAGCGATAGCAGTAGGAAGCGAGCGGGAGGACGAGAGGGTAAGCATAGGTCATGAAGAGGTTGTGATGTTAAGATCCGATGAGCTTCGGTACTAGTAAGGTCTCCGCTGAGCTTGTGCGGCTCGAAAGAGGCCGTCATCCCCGGGCCACCAATCCAACGAGAAAGGCGCCAGTTCAGTCTCGGCGCCAGAAGGGGGAACGTTGAAGTCGAACAGGACTCGGCGCCCCGCAATTGTGAGTACCTCTAGCGAAGATGATCGGCTCGACAGTGTGAAAACGAACCCTCTTCGCACTCGGTGAGCCGTCTACCCTCCCGAACCATCCCCCACTCGATCTCGCAAGATCCGTGGCCGTTGGTGCAGGGTTGGCCGAGCGAACGCGCCTGTACGCAGCGATACGTTCCATCATCCGGGGACTTGGGGTTATACGCCATGCAACGGAACCATCCTCCCTCTGCCGCTTGCCGGGGTGGACGGCCACAACCACATCGTCTCTGGTGACTGCAACAGCAGCGTTCGCGGGGGCGCCGGTCCCGGGAGGTATCGGTTTCTCGCTAGCCACGATGACACGCCCTCGGGTGTGTAGAGGGGTTTCGGATGGGGGAACAGTGGTCCAATGAGAAGAGACAGGGGGTTTGATGGAGGAGGAGGACGCGACTGGTGCGGGATTGACGGGTACCGTAGGCAATGGGGCGTTGGTCTCTCCCGCCGTTTTAGCTGCCTTCGCATGGGAGAGAAGCCAGGGGTGGTTGAAGGCTTCCGCACTTCTTGTTCGGCGTCTAGGATCATGCTCGAAGAGGCCTCGCAAGAAATCCTCGCCTAACAATCTAAGTCTTTAACAATCCGTGACTGAAAGCCCTTGACGAAGTATCTCTTACATTGTTGGCTGACGCCGGCGCGCCGGAGAAGTTCCCAATGCACTGTGCGCATCGCAGCCTGGGTCTTGAGATCCGCGTCCGTTGTACCCGATATGTACGGGTCGTATTGCCCGGTTAGCCTGTAAAGCGGTCAGAGATGATCGAAAGCGCTGGGCGGTTCTACGTGCGAAGACGCACATGATAAAGGTAATCACACCGAGGCTCCAACTATCGACAACCGGGGTGTAACCTTCTGGAGAACTGTCCATGACCTCCGGCGCGAGGTACATGCGCGTGCCACATAAAGTCTGTGAATAACTTCAATACTTGAATCAGAGAGTCACAGCAAGGCGGAGCGGACGCACGCGAAGGGATGTGAAACTATCGAAAGCCTTTGCGAGGCCAAAGTCTGCAAGCTTGACGACCGGCGGCTGGTCCAAAGTAACGAGGACGTTCTCGAGCTTGAGGTCGCGGTGCACGATGCGTAAGCTGTGGATATACTGCCACTCATTCAGCCTCGACTGAGGGCAGATGCGAGCAAACCTACCGCGAGCGCGTCGCAGATCTGGTATACGATATGGCCTACTTCATGTTCCGCTGCGATTGAAGCACTGTCAGATGAGTTCCGCGAAGAAACTAAGAGGTGACCGCTCACTCATCGTCCTTCCCTTCTGTTGAATGTATCTCAGAAGATCGCCTCCCGGGACTAACTCCAAGACCAGTGCTGCGTAGACGAGTAGTGAGATGACCGTCCCGTACTACCGGTAAATTAGGTGCACACGTACAAATATTGTGTTCCTCATAAAACCATCGCTCGAGCTTACAAATATTCTTGTGCGCGATCCGCTTGAGAATCTGGGACTCCCTAAGAATCCTCTTCACGGTAGGATGGTTCCGCATTTGCGGAGTGTTGTACGCCTTCGCCCAGCCCAGAGGCAAGTCCAGTTGGTGGACTCTGATGTTCTTCACCGCGTACCACGTGCCGGTGGACTTGCACATAGCCTTCGAGACGATAGCGAAGCTGCCCCTTCCCAGCTCGTGGCACACGTCGTAGTGTTTGCGCACGCCTGTAGCCGGGGACTTCGTGCGTGCGGCCCGGTAGATGAAACCTGTTACGGGTGAGGGGTTAATGTGCTATAATGAGAAGCTGCGGCTAGGGGGGGGCGTACGGTAATCATGAGGATCGTCCTCGTCATCCATGTACTGCGAAATACGCCTGCCGAAGGATATCTCATCGCCGTCGCGCAGAATACAAAACTTTCCATAGCCAATCTTCTCCTTATTGATCTATCATAGGCCTCGGTTAGTCACAGAACTCTGGGGGTGGGCGTTGCGTGATAGGCGAGAATCCTCACAAATGTGCCGTGGCAGGACCGGTCAATCACTGTTACAGCCGACTCTGACTCGGATGTGCAGGTATCGCCCCCTTCCCGCTCGATGATACAGTGTAATCGACCTGTCCGGGCCGTTAACCAGACGTCATTAAATGAGAAATAACGGAACTCACAAACATGTGGTCCGGCAAGGAGGAAATCAGGAGCTTTGTCTCGTCCATCGCCCTCAGAGTATACTCCGGAGCCTACGCGGTACGTCTGCTGCGCTCGAAGGAACTTATAGCCGACTACCGCGCGGCTCCGAGGGATCAGCTCCCCCCAGATATCGCTGCTTGCGCTGCGGCTAGGGTATATAAGCGAGGCCTGCTGGGTAGACCGGGGCTGCAATTGAAGGGGCTGGGCGAATGCGCTGCCGGCGTGCCTGTCGATTCCGATCGAGCGTATTGTGTGGTGCCAATCCATAAGTCGCAGCGCGTCGCTGGGTAGGCGGGGTAGTGAGGGACTAGGAAAGATGTACAGCAGTGCGGGTCAGAGGGCAGAAGGAGGAAAGGGCCCAGAGACGCCGACCGAGGGAAACAGAGTTTCCCTCCGAGTCGGCAGTGCTAAGAAGCGCAGCTCTGGTCGTACAAATGACCAGAAAAGGACAAGCGGGGGCCAGTACTGCTTGGGTCTCTCCTGCCTAGCTTGACTTGTTCAACAAGATCTGGTACGCCAATCCCATCCTTCGATGTCCCGTGCTTGAAGCGATTCCTGTGCATGATACTTGGTCAGCGAGTGTACGGCGCACAGGCTGAGGATGGCCCGGTTAGACGACAACCCCAGCCGCAGCACCCGCCAACAGCACCCGTATCGACACCGCCACAGGTACTACCTTCAGCGCGCATCGGACCGTTAGTGCCGGTCACAGATCATCGATCATCGCTGAGGTAAATGCCCTGGATTGCACTCACCGAGTTGAACGGAGAACTGGATCGCGCCCAGAAAGTAGGAAAACAAGAAAGCAATGGTATCAATCTCAATCGGACTCAACAAGTACGAGGAATTCGCGAGGGCCGAGGTACCTCCTCACCCTGGGCCTACTCGAGCAACATTCGAAGACCTCAAGACGGAGGCGTGTTCAGCCTCGTCGACCTACGGAGCACCAATCCCGGGACCTCATCCGAGTCGTCGCCGTTCGACGCGGTCGCGTCGGTACTCCCAGTTCGAACCCTCTTAATCCCCGGAGCGCGCACTCTAGATCCCTTCTTTCCAACGGAATCGCCCTTCGTGGGAGCCCTGATCGTCGTCTCACTGGAACCCGAGCCGCCCGAGTACCGAGACTCGTCCCGAGGGGTAATCGACGCGTCCGACCTGTCCTGAACCTTGCGCTTATACGCTCGCGCGGCCTCGCTCAGCAACGGGTCCTCCTCACTGTCCTCATAGACGACTGTGTCGGTGCGGGTCAAGGTCCGCCTGCTAGTACCCGCGCGGGGCTGCTCGACCTCTTCGGTGTTGGCCCGTGTTGAGGCTTGTCGTACACGGGAATCCCAAGCGGGATCCGCAGGAGGTGTCGCGGCAGGGGAAGAAGTAGTTGGTCCCCTGGAGGCGTGCTTCGGGGGTAGGCTCAGCTCGCGCGGGGAGCAGAGCGGGTTCTCAGCGGTTCCGTCGGCCACTGCGGCTGCCTGAGAAATCAGCCAAGGGTCACGGGAAGCTTGCGCCATAGTCGTCCGTCGACCAGGGTCCTCCTCGAGCAGGCCATGCAAGAATTGTTGCCCTGGAAGCTAACGACTGAGTAGTGAAACGCGCCGCGAAGGGTCACTGACTCGTACACTGTTCGCTGGCCCCGCGCTTGCGCAGACGATCCCAATTCACTTCGCGAGTGGTGACCCGGGTCTTGAGGTCCGCATCCGGGTCGTCGTGCAGGTACGGACGTATGTGCAGCGTGAGTCTTCACCTGTGTCAGCAGCAAATAGGGCGTACGGCAGCTCTTGGAAGGCCACTCACAGGACGTATGCGATGATCCCGACGCTCCAGCTATCCACCACTAGGCTGTATCCCTCGGGACCGTGGATCGCTACTTCCGGCGCGAGATATGCGGAGGTACCGCAAGTGCTCTGTAACCCTTCTATGCATAATTGTCGCGACGTTGATAGACAACGAACTTACCTCTAGATCTGTGAAAGGGTCCACAATTTTGGCGAGGCCAAAATCAGCAACCTTGACCACCGGCGGGCTGTCCTTCGTCAAAAGGACGTTCTCCAGCTTCAGGTCACGGTGCGCAATACCCAAGCTGTGAACATACTACAAGACTATCAACACCATGACAATAAGCATGTCACCGTGCTTACTGCGACCGCTTCACAGATTTGAAGAATGATATGCCCCGTCTCGGCTTCCGCTACAAGGCAAGCTGACATGAGGGCGGAGCTCAAGGATAAGCAGTATGCCACTCACATGGTCGTTGGCCCTTCTCTTCCTTCATGAGGATGTATTTCATGAGATCCCCGCCCTGTACCAGCTCCAAGACGAGATCTGTGTCGACAAACAGTATGGGATACGGGATTAGTGCTACCGTAGTATACGCAGCGTGAAATGACCACGACGCACAGATAGCTTCTTTGGCGACGAAGAACTCCTTTAGCTCGCAGATATTCTGGTGCTTAAGCCTCTGAAGGATCGTAATCTCCCGCAAGAGCTGCTTACTACCCCCACCGTTCGCGCGGCCCTGTTCGAGCGCCTCCTGCCATCCCTCTCGCAACTCTAGCTTGTGGGCGTGCACCATCTTGACTGCGTACCATTTCCCTTCGGCCTTGTTCAGGGCTTTCATGACTGTCGCAAACGAGCCTTGGCCGAGCACTTGCAGCGTGTCATAGTCCTTGTGGATGCCCTCTGTCGGTCGGATAAGCGGCGTTCGGCGGTAAATGAAGCCTAGTGAACGATAGTCCGGTTAGCACGCAGGAAAGCAGCTAGGGCGAGCAGACGTACGATAATCGTGTTCGGCGTTACCCGACTTTGGGGGTTTGTGGTCGCCAAATGCGATCTCGTCGCCGTCGCGAAGGATGCAGAACTGCCCTTTGCCTATGTTCCTCTCGTTGATCTGTTCGTGATGCTCGCTCAGCCTCGAAAAGGAAGAATTCAAGAGAAACCCTTGGTGCTTACGAACGTGCCATTGCGGGAATTGTCGACCACCTTCACGGCGGACAGAGAGGTTTCATCGCCGTCCCACTCAATCTCACAGTGTATGCCACCTATTCCAGACGTCAAACGCAGCCAGAAAGCGGATAAGCGGCGCACTGACTGATCTTGACGTCGGGAAGGGCTATGTCGACAGCCCCACTCCGGCCGACAATGTACTTCAGGCGTGTCTTGTCGAGCTTGTACTCTGCCACCTTGCGGTTGCAGGGGATCAGCCTGCCCCAACAGGTGGTGTCGATTTCCTGTTCCTGCTGGGACGCCTGCTGGGTGGATTGAGTGCGCGGTTGCGTAGACTGTGTGGAGGTAGTTTGTTGAGTCTCGCTCGCCATCGTGTGTCCAGAATGAGTCAGTCGGTTCAGAGCTGCGTCGAGCGAGGGGTCCCAAGTCCAGACAGAGACAAATCCAGTAGAGTAGGCAACAAGAGCACAAGCCCAGAACAGAACGGGGACAAGAGACGACGTCGACGTGCGCAGTTACCGCCTGGCACCCTCCGAGCCTCCGAAGCCGAGAAAACTGCCCTGTCGCGGCAGCACCGCGTGCCGGAGGGGCGCTGTGGGTGGTAGTAGGAATGGCCCGAAAAGTACAAGAAGCGGCAGATGCCTACCACCGCGTCGCGCCCGGCACGCTCCTGCCTAGCCTGCCTGACCTACTGAATGGAATCGAGCGCGCCAATCTCGCTCGCCGCCCCTGCGCCTTGTAAAGCTCTCGTCAGCGAACCCTCGCGCGGGCACAGGTGGAGGAGCGACGACAACGACATTGTCCAACGTCGCCGTCATCAGCCCGTAAGCGACGCGGTCACGTGTAGCACGCAGTGCGGTCTCCGCCTGCTCGCGGCCACGCCGCTGAGAGCGAAGTTCGCTAGCAGCCTTCGTAGAGTTTTGTGGCAACAAGCGACATTCTATAAAATTGATCCTAGATACACGTGTAGACAACCGAGACTAGATAGAAACACAGTAAGGAGCGTATTATTATGCATGCGCAGCGCGCGCGCGTATAACGGAGTATCGGGAGCAATGAGAGCACGTATACATGAGGGAGTGCGTGAGTGTGAGTGGAACGGGGAACGAGATGCGGATGTTGTGGTTGTTGGTAGGGAATCAAGAGGCGGTCAGGTATCGTAGGCGTGCGGGGGGCGGAGTGTTCGAGAGAGCGTGTGGGGGCGTGAGCAGAGCCATAAGGGTGAACAAGAGCAGAGCAGCACAAGAAAACCGGAAAACGTGGAGCAGTGTCACGGCCACGCCCTAGCCACGACGACCTGCGGCAACCTTGCGAGGCGACGGCACCGCGGGCGCAGCGGTCAGACGCGTAGACCGCCTCCGCCCTTCGGCAGCATCACCGTTGGCGTCCGCCACGGCCCTCGTGCGCTTCTTCTGCGCAGGCGCTTTCGGGGCAGCCGCCGCCGCCGCCTTCTTGCCACCCCGCGCACCCTTTTTCGCCGTAGCCGCACCCCCGCGCGCACGCCGAGGAGCGGGCTCCTCGTCCTCCTCCTCATCTTCCTCCTCCATCGGCGTGAGCGACGCATCGAAGTCGAGCGCAGCCTTGCGCTTGTTCGCACGAGGGGGGCCCGCCTCCTCCTCGTCCTCCGCCGCCGCGCGGCGCTGCATCTCCTGGGAGGGGCCGGGCAGCGCGACGCCCACCTCGTTCGCGTGCGAGATCACGTCCGCGCGGCGCTGCAGGCGCGACGGCTGGCGCGCGAGCATACTCCTTCCCGCGGTCCCGTGCGAGTCCTGGGAGCCCCCGGGCAGGCCCTGCGAGGCGGTCGGGGGCGTGCTGCTGCCGTTGCGGATCGCGGGCACGAGCGAGTCGGTGTGCAGGTCGAGCGCCATGCCGTCGGACGCGACGGAGCGCATGGAGGCGTCGATGATGGGTCTGGGGTCTGGGGACGCCGTGCGTGGGCGGCGGTACTCGGTGTCTCGGTGGAGGCGAGACTCTTCGAGCAGCCAGGGGTGGTGGCGGGCGTCCGCGAGCGTCATGCGCAGGTGGGGGTCGTACTCGAGGAGCTTCCCGATGAAGTCGTGACCTGTCATAGGCATGAGCTTTTAGTGCCACGCCGAGCGAGATGGGTGGTTGCTCACCTTCTGCGCTGACGTTGTATTCTCGCAGAATACCCCATTCCACTTGGCGACTGGACACTCGCGTCTTGACGTCAGCGCTCATATCCTCCTCGCCGAATGGCGTGGACATCGTGAGCCTATCACGCTGATCAGCTACTGTGCGCATCAACCGAAGCAGCAAATACATACATCGAGAACACGATGACTCCCACGCTCCAGCTGTCGACAACCTGGTCGTAGCCTTCGTTGGGAGCCTGGTTTACCACCTCCGGCGCGAGGTAGACCGGAGTGCCGCACATCGTCTGCATGTCGCGTTAGCATCCAACTGATCAACAAGCCTAGGGATCATGACTACTCACGCGCAACATAGTCATGCTGTCGACGACCTTGGCAAGGCCGAAGTCTGCCACCTTCACCACCGGGGGCGAATCGTCAGTCAACAGCACGTTTTCTGGCTTCAGATCGCGGTGCGCGATGCCCTGTCCGTGGACGTACTAGAGAGCCGTTAGCAAGCCATATTGAGCAAGAGTACATGCCCACTCACTGCAAGCGCGTCGCATATCTGGTAAGTGAGATGCTGTGCCTCGGCCTCCTCTGTAACATATATGAGAGCATGTAAAGCCACGAGAGATGGAATCACTTACGAAGGCCGTTGCGCTTCAGGATGTAGTCGAGCAGGTCTCCGCCAGGTACCCACTCCAATACGAGGTCTGCGATAATCAGCAATCCCCTTCACATTTGAAGCAATATCCGCGACTCACTGATGCTGTAGCTCTCGAAGAACACCTCCTTGAGCTGGCAGATGTTCGGGTGCTGGAGCCGCTCCAAAATGTTGATCTCCCGCGCGAAGTTGTTTGACTTGTCGCCCGACTGCACGCCGTTCAAGGTCGCGTTGCTCAGACCCTTCCGGAGCTTGTTTGCCTGTATCATCTTCACGGCGTACCACTTGCCCTCCTCCTTGTGCAGGGCCTTCATGACGGTCGCGAACGAGCCCTTGCCGAGCTCATGCAACAGGTCGTAGTACCTGTGCAGGCCGCGGCTGGGAGGACCGCTGGCCACGTGCCGGTAGACGAAACCTGCCCGAGACGTTGAGGGTGGTTGTAGCTAGAGGTATGTAGAGACACGTACGGTAGTCCTCGAGCCCTTCGTTGTGCGGCTGCGGCACGCACGTCCCGAACGCGATCTCATTGCCGTCGCGCAACACCTTGAAGTGGCCCTTCCCGATCTTTTCGCCGTTGATCTGGCGCGCGAACAACAGCTCAAGCGAACGCCTGGGTGCCGAGGGAGAGGAAGGGACTTACGAAGGTGCCGTTGCTCGACAGGTCCGTGACCTTCACCGCGGACCGGATCGTCTCGTCTCCGTCCCACTCGATGGCGCAGTGGAAGTTACCTGCAGCGAACAAGACGCGTCAGGACCGGACACACACGCGCAGAGACGCGTCGCGACGCACTGATCTTCATGCCGGGCAGGATGATGTCGTTCTTGTGCTGCTCGGCGTTGCGCCCGATCTGGTACTTGTGCTTCACCTTCTGGAAGTCGATGCGGCGCAGGTTCAGGCTGCAGGGGATGAGGAAGCCCCAGAGGTGCGCGTCCACGATGTAGTCCGGCTGGGACGCCTCCTGCGTGGACTGCGTCTGCTGCTGGGTCTGCACGATCGCGTTGTCGTCGGTGACCATCGCGTCGGCCATGTTTTGGTCTTCGGCTTGCATGTTGGCGGGCGCGTCGAAGGTTGCGGGGTTAGGTTGCGGTGGGCGGTATGACTCTTCAAGAGGCGTGTCTGGAGCAGGAATGCGGGCGTGTTCTGAGGGAGGCGGTGGGTACGCTGGCGGGCCGCGCTTTTAAACAATGTGCAAGGGATGTGGACGCGTGGTGGTAGGACAAGCGCAGACAAGGCGGGACTGGCCAAAGTGGGGGTCCAAGCGAGGTTGAGGCGGTCAAAGTTGCAGGCAAGGTTGGGCCGGCAAAGCGTGCGCGGGTAACTTTGTCTGTCTTCGCGCACTCTGCGCTTTAAAGGACGCTGATGCGATGGACGAGGGTCGATAGGAGATAGAAGAAGGCGTTGTATACCCAAGCACCCACACACGTCCGTGCTGTCCGGGTCCAGACAATCCACTCTTGTCCAACTCCTCCGTCGCAGTTCGGGCGCTTCTGTTGCGCGGAGATCGGCGGAGTTGGCGCTCGACCTGGTCGCTTGGCTTGGGCCAGTCAAAGCTGTTCAAACTCCGATAGTGGCGGTGCTCATAAACCATTCCGCAGCGTCACCGTGGCCCGCACACCTTCGAGTTGGCTCAGAAGGTCGATGCGTTCTCGCCCGCACCGAATTCGAAACGCAACAGCATGTTTTCATGGAGCAGGAAATGCGTGAGGCCCAGAAAATAAGTGGCTCAACGCACTCGATATGAGCAGCATCGGCGCTCGGTGCGATGCGCCTGACGGCATCCCTCTACGAAGCCCGAGGATCGCGGAGGACCGCTAGTCGGGTGTTCCTTCGATATTCAATAACATGTTCATCTGACCTATCTCTACCGCACACCAGGAAGAGGCGGTACTATAGAAGCACCCCTCGTACTTTATTGCACCGGATGTGGACAGCCACTATCCCATGGCTGCGAGAGGTACGGGATTACAATCCGATGATGCACCTCGAGGATGAGAGCCAAGATGCATCCAGATCAGCGCCACTTTCATTGACGGTATCTGTCTACTGTTGTAAACTCTCCTGACACCGCATGAAATATCGACAACCTATCACATATTGAGCAGGAGAAGCCCTCGACTGAGCGGGCGGAACCACGAACAACGAACAGGGATATCTTAGGTAGTCAACAAGGCAATCGACGATTTCACTGGGTAGCCTGTAAATGGCGGCTAATGACGGCTCATTGCAGGGCATGAGGTAGAAATATTGAACTATGCCAACGCTGGGATGAACGTCTCTTCTCGGGAGGATTTTGAGACGTGGATGTAGCTCACGAACGTATCTATGAGGATCGAATCAGTTGGGAATCGCAGGAGAAACGCTGATCGCTATTCGCAGATATCCACAGGAGCGATATGTCGGGGCGTGCGGCGAGCAACAGCAGAAAATGACATGGTAGGAGGAAAGTACGTCGAGAGTCGAGACTCAGCGCTCAGCTCAGAGAGCTCTCGAGTGAGGAGTCTGCACGGAGTATTAGCGCCCGTGGCGTGTGGCCAAAGCACGTGAGAGACGCGACGAGAAGGGTGGGAAACGAGAGTCGCGCTTACCTTCGCGTTTTGTCCCTCTCCACCATCCCCGACGCGTCCACTCGACACATACCTCCTCTCTATCTCGCATGTCGCAGTCTGTCTTCGATGGAGTACGCTATTACATCTCGGAAACCCTCCCGGCGAGCCAGCGCGAGCAGCTGAGCGAAGTCCTCAACACACGCGGGGCTAAACCGCTCCCCTCCCTATCCGACCCCAAGCTCACCCACTTCATAACGTCCTCCATCGCGCTCGAAGACTTCGTTGAGTCCCTCCCCGAAGACTCTCCAGCACACATGGTCACTCCACACTGGGTCGAACGCTCGGCCGTCCTCGCATCCCTGCAGGACCCAGAGTACTACTCCGCCGACCCTGCCTACCTCTTCTCTGGAATCACCGCTGCCGCCACCGATCTTTCACAATCCGACTGCGAACTCATGTCTGCTGCCATAACGGCCCTGGGCGGACAGTGGCGTGCGGCCCTGACGCGCGACGTTACCCACCTCTTCGCGCTCGCCCCGGGGAGTGGCAAGTATAACACCGCCATGCACTTCAAGGAGCAGACCGGCGTGTGCATCCTCGTTCCCCACTGGTTTGACGACACTGTGCGTCTGGGAATCAGAGACCTCCCTACACGAAACTACGAATGGCCAGAACCGCGCGTCTTTCAGCAGCGCCCAGAGGGCCGCACCTCGCAAGAAGATGTCGACTACGAGCCCCCGCCAGAACGACTCATGCTGTACAGTACCTCCTCCATCTCCAATGACGACCAGCGTAAGATCAAGCCGGCCGCACGTAACGTGTGGAACGGCAAGCGCATCCTGCTCGGGCTCTCTCTGGACCTATCCGACAGTCAACGGAAAGCGCTGGGCACGGACATTCAGCGGCAAGGCGGAGAAGTCGTCGAGTTGAACCTCCCCAAGTCAGCGAACGGCACCGAACGATCTAGAGAGGAGCTCACCAAGCTCGAGGAGGCGGATGTCTTTGTTACACGATATAGGACCGGTCCCGCCTACGCGAAGGTACGTCCATCGCTTGTCGTGGGAGGCAGGATACTGACTTCTTGACCTTGAAGGCGTATAAGCGTAAGATGACGATCGGCACTCTGTCCTGGCTGTGGTATGTGCGCGCATCCGGCACGCTCACACGACCCGCCGATCAACTGCTGCATTACCCTATCCCGGATAAACCGGCGGAGGGCTTCGCAAAGGAGGTGAGGTTATCCGTACACAACAGCTAACCTGCATAGATGCTTACCGGCTCACATAGATCATCACCGTCACGAACTACACTGGCAAGGACCGTGAATACCTGAAGAAGCTCATCACCCTCATGGGTGGCGAGTTCACGGCCTCCATGTCCGCCGAACGCAACACCGTCGTAGTAGCAGCTTAGTAAGCTCCCGCTCGTCTGGAATTCCCCCCGATCTCTGCTTATACTGACACTTTGAAACAGCCTGCACGGAACCAAGACCGACAAAGCCACCTCCTGGTCCATCCCGATCGTGAACCACACCTGGATCGAGGACTGCTTCGTCCAGTGGCGCCGCCTCACGCCCGCGCGCGAGAAATACATCGTCTTCCCGCCCGGCGTCGACTTCAGCACCGTACTCGCCGAACGCGGCCTCGGCCGCATCGCGTGGGACCCCGCGCAGCTCGAGGAGATGTTTCGCGCCGCGGAGGTGGAGGCGGAGACGAGCGGCCGCGCGTCCCCTGTCTCTGCCAAGCGCGTGAGCGCGAGTGCGAGTCCGAAGAAGGACAGCCCGCGCAAGGGCAAGAAGGATCGACGGCTCGTAGAAGAGGCTGACGAGCTGCCTTCGGGAACGGCGGCCAGCGCGGGCGAGGTTGAGGAGGCGGTGGCGGTGGACGACGTCGACGTCAGCCTCGGCGGCCAAATGGACGTTGATGCGGACTTTGGGCAACTCGAGGATGGCGCGGAGGACCAGATGGAGGTCGACGAGGAGGCGGGCCCGAGCAAGCGTCCCCCGCTAAGCAAGAGAGGCCCGCCCTCCAAACGTACAGCGCCCGAGGAGGGTCCTTCGACGGACGCTACCACCAAGCGCCGACTTGTGCGGCGCTTCACCCCGCGTAACACCGACGACGAGCGCGAGGCAGTCCCGGTAGAGGCATCCCCCCCGAAGCGCCCTGTCCGCACGTACGGGAGCGCCAAAGCCAAGCAGAACGTAGTTGACGTAGAGTCGCCGAGGTCCTCACCCTCCCCTGTCAAGAAGCCTCAAAGCTCTCGCAGGCGCGTCGCAGATCCCGACGATGACGATGTAGAGATGGACGGTCCCAGCGAAGTGCGAGCCCCGCCGAAGGACAAGACGAAGAAGAGAGGGCCGCCTGGGATACGCGCGAAGGCCAAGGAGGACACCGCCCCTGCAGATACCCCCGAGAGACGCAAGGCGATCAATCTGCTCCTAGAAGCAGGTTCCGACTCCGAGTCGTCAGACGAGGAGGACGTGCGGTCCGTCCTTGGGGACCTTGTGAAGAACGGGAGAACCTCACGGGCGGGCGCCGGGCGCGACGTAGAGTCGAAATCTGGTCATACGCCACAGCGATTGGAGGTTGTTGTGCCGACAGTGGAGTCGGTATATGGCTCGCCGACGAAGAAGGGCGGGAAAGCGGAAGCGTTGCCTGCCAAAGCTACTGCACCGAAGTCGACGAGGGGCGCCGCAGTCCCCTCGACACGTCCCACCACCGCTGCCGCGAAGAAGTCCGTGCGCGCCCCATCGCCCGTCGAGTCTAGCGCATCGACGCCTCCGCCGCCGCCCTCGAAGAGCACACGCAAAGCGAAGCCCGCACCCGCACCTGCGCCGGTGGAAGCGCCAGAAGCCGGCCCAAGCCGCGCCTCGTCCTCCACGAGCCCGACGAAAGTCACCGGGCGTACCCCCTCCAAGCGCTCCGCGGCGACGAAGGCGACGCAGAAGCTGCACGACGTGATCATGCCCGACGTGATATCCTTCCAGAAGGAGCTCAAGAATGGCACGGTGCGCTCGGCCCACGAGCTCGAGAAGGCCGCGGCGAAGGGCAAGGGGCGCGCGAGCGAGGCCAGCGAAGCGCCGAAGACCAAGGGCAAGAAGCGGCCGTCGCTCGGGTCTGGGGACGAAGAGGAGGAAGAGGAGATGCCGGAGAAGAAGAAGCGGAAGGCGGCCGACGGGGATGCTCCTGCGCCGAAGGGCAAGAAGAAGGGCGCAGGCCCACGGAAGTCGGCGGCGGCAGAAGCTTCGGCGGAGCCGCAGAGCCAGGAGTCGACGACGGGCGGCCGCAGGAAGTCGCTTGCGGCGGTGACCAACGAGGCCGCGCGTGCGGAGACGAAGGCGATTCGCGTGATGACCACGCAGCTCTCCCTCGGGGACGACGTGACGCGGGTGAGTGCGGCGCGGTAGATCTGCGCGGCGTGCGTAGACGTGGTGCTGATGTATGTGAGAAAGGTGCTCGGGAAACTGGGAGTCAAGTTCGTCCAGAAGCCGTCGGAGTGCACGCATCTGTTGGTGAAGAGCGTTGTGCGGACGGAGAAGTTCTTGTGCGCGATGGCTGTCGCGCCATACGTGCTCGGCGAGAAGTGGGCCGTCATGTCCGCCGCGGCGCGGAAGCTGCTACGTGAGTGCTGTTATGCAATACTCACTTTCTGCTTGCTGACTCGAAAGCTACACCCAGCTGAGGATGACTACATGATTCAAGACCCCGAGACAGAGAAGAAGTACGGGCTCAACGTCGCCGACGCCCTAAAGCGCGCGAAGAAGAACGCGGGGAAGCTCTTCGCCGGGAAGACGTTCTACGTGACGTCCAAGGTGCCTGTGGAGACCAAGCTGCTCAAGAACGTGGTGACGGCCAATGGCGGGCAGGTGAGCCTGCTGTGCGGCGCTGTCTGCTGTATGTGTGTATTGAAGTCGTTTGGTAGCTGTCCACGCAGACGCCGACGGTGCGCATGCTGAACGGGCACGAAGACGACCGCTTCGTCATCTCTTGTCCGGCCGACGTCTCCATCTGGCGGCCGCTCGTCGAGCATGGGCACCAAGTCTACACGCAGGAGCTGATCTTGACCAGCGCGTTGAGGCAGCAGTTTTCATCAGACGACACCGCATTTCGTGTCCCTGGGTCGTTCCCATGATTTGCTGTGATGGCATGATACATCGTCGACTGGCTCCTCGGTTTGTTTGCTGGTTTGTAGGGTATGTGGTGACCCCTAGTCTCGCAGCTAGTCGTATCTAGTCTCGTATGGTTGGATTATGTGCTCCAATATGAGTACAGTACAGAATGTATCGGGGATGCGTCCGAACCTCAGCCTCTGAATGTAGTTACACTGCGACCGCGAGTACAAAGGGGGGTATGTTAATAGGATGGAGCAACAGCATCTTCGCGACTCCGGGTAGCGGACCTATGCTGCGTCGTGATGCGAGGTTCCAATCTCCAGGAGCAATGAATGATACAGCGGGAGCTCAGCCGGTGGAAGACCGGCGGTATTCATAGTACTATACCTAATAGAAAATGCGGGTCATCAGGAGCTAGAAGTACGGTGTAAGTAGGTGTACGAGTACGTATATAGGCCATCAGTGGAAGAATGATTGAGAGAGCGGAACGAATGGTTTTTGGTAAGTAATGCAAGCATTCATTCGGTATCCGACGATGCGCCTAGTACAGTAAGCGATCATGAGGGGCGACATCTAGGTTCTCAGAACTCAGCCAAGTGAAAAAGCACCTGTATACTCCGGGCGCACTAGGTTAATGTTGTGACACGTAGCTCACCGTGCTCCCTTCCGGATTATAGCTGCTAAATTCGAAGGACATGCAAATAAAGTTCATGAGGTTGAGCAGTGGCCAAGGCTAGCATCGAGCTCTGCGCCTACTTACCAGACCAACAAGGTAGGCAAGGGCGGCGCGAGGGCGCCAGTCATACTCCAGTAGGCCTCTGCTGCACACCAGAGCTAGCGGAATGGGGGACGACGGGGAATACGGCTGCCGGCGCGGGGAGACGGGCGCTGTAGCGGCTGGCCCCTGAGGAAACCCGAGTCTAACTTCGACTTGCGCCGCCCCCGCTCCTGCTCGAGGTCCTTCTGTAGAGGAGTCCATAGTTCAACACCAAGGACGTAGATAAAGCCTTCCCCCTCCGCGCGCCGGGTGAGGGTCAGTCGTACAGCTACCCGGTGTTTATCTTGGGGAAAGCGCAAGTAGAATTCCTTCGAGGCGGTCCCATCCCGAAACGTCCACGATCGGACGTGGCTCTCGTGATCGTCCAGGTGATGGGCCGGCAGTGGATTTCGAACAGGTTGGGACGTGGACTCGGATCGGCGCGGTGGAACCTCGACACTGATATAGCCATATTTCTCTCCATGCTGGCAGCTGCAGCGTTTCACGTAGATGATGATGGCACCCGAAGCGGAGTCTCGGCGGGCCTCCTTGCAAGGAGGATTCTTGTAAGCCGCGTCCACAGCGGCGTTTTGGCCGACCGGGGTCATGCGTATTTCGTATGAATCTCTGAAAGTACGTGTCGGTCACAAGACATCTCCCAGGTGTTTGTTGCACGCTCACCTGTCACGGGGTTTGGAAAGCTCACTATCATACCCCCCGACCTTGAGGAGCTTGCGGGACATCGCGCAAAGTCGGAGGTCGAAGCTATCCTGAAAGGTCACACCTCGCAGAGCGGTGTGTATGTGGATGTCGCGCTGTAGATTGTACGACACTTGGGCAGGCCGGTAGGGGATGTAGATCTCTTCGAACCGAAGAAGGTTCGAAGCAGCTTCTAAGTCGCCGTAGCTTAGCGTAGCCATTCGGTAGTAGCGAAGCGAGGACGCAGGTGTCGTCGAGAAGGGGATTGTGCTCGACAGGTCCATGACATCGCTCATTGGCCCCGCCAATGCGCCAACGCAGTAGTCCTTCACCGCCTGTGGGAGTTCCGGTCGCCGGGAGCGTGACGATCTAGGAGAGCTCAGTTGGAGCGCCACAAGTTCACCGTTGGCGGAGTTCTTGCAAGCGAGGAGCGCGATGCATGCGGGAGCGTTGGTTGAGGTGTCCTTGGCGCTGACTGAGACCACCGGAAGGCGCATACGCACGCCGTACGAGGTCATGGTGTACGTCGGCCGATCCCCATTCAGCGCTGCACCCAGCGGCCCCTCGAGGTTGGCCCACTCGATCCTGACGATGCCCGTGGAATAGTAGAAGTCTTTTGGGGAGGATGCGAAGAGGAATTGGTCCGGAAACGACGCGTTCGGGAGAGTCCACGGTGGCGGTTCACTGGGCCCGATAGGCGAGCCAAGCGAGAAGCTGCGTTGCAAACTCGGGAGGAATTGACCCCAGGCAAAGATCGACTGATCAGGGATGTACTTCAGGATCTCCTCTTGCAGTCGGATGAATGCGTAACGTCCCTCTCCATAGTTCGTCGGCATGTGCACCCCGAACATACCTAGCAGCGAGTACGCCTCATCCTCTTCCCGTGTTGTCTTTCGCCTCCCAGCCCAAGACATCCGGCAAGCGACGCTAAAGTCCTCCAGGGGTTTCCGTGACGTGAGGACGTCGTAGTCTATCCAAGTAGCCTCGCGGATGCGCTCCGCAAGCGAGTGCTTGGTACCAAGGATGTCCCACTGAGCGGAGAAAAATACGACGCGCCGAGGAGCGAGGAGCTCTTGGAGCGTCCAACCACGCTTGTGCCACACACTGTTCTTGAAAGGCGACCCAAGCGCTGCCGACAGTTCGGTAGGTGTAGCAGTGGAGACGTCGTGGAGGAACACGTAGCACGTGTCGGCGTAACGGTACCAGTCGAACATTGAGTTGATGGCCTCCGATACCTCTGAGCTGCTCGTTTTGTCGATGCAACAGACGTCTGCCCATGCGTACTCGTAGTCGTCTTCGGCGGCGAGCTGGAAGAAACGTCGTAGTTTAGGAGGAAAGGAAGATATGACGGATCTTGGTTGAGAGTTATGCTTTTGTATGTCACAAACGCGCTGATATGTCATCTCGCCCGTAGTGGTCGTCCAGACGTGCGACAAGATAGCATACTTGAAGAGTCGTGGATCATTGACATCGCGGAATTGACCCGTAGTTGTGTGCAACAGCCTCATCCTGGCCCAACTCCTGTTACCACGTACATCAGTGTTCGCCCAACAGAGGGGTCCCCAACCTAGAGCTGACGTACAGAAGGACACCAGTGGGTCAGTCGTTAACGACGCTCTGGACCAGCTGTCTTTTAGAATGGGCGAAATCGGGTTGGATCGTCTGCCAGGCGAAACGCGAAGGTGCGAGGAGGCGTGCGCAGGGAGGGGCGAGGTGTAGGAGGGAGAGAAGTAACCTGGGCGGCATAGTAGGGTTACAGGAACACGAGGTGTCGAGAGTGAGGCTGACGTGTGACGTCTAGCTATATCGGTTAGAGAAGGAGGCTCGCTATCACCTACGTTTAGTTGCAACTTTGAGCAGCGTAGTCGCTCGAGTTCCCCCGGGCCGTCACGAGGTGCGACCATGACAGGGTGCAGTCTGTACATTGTTCCTTTCTGTCTGGGCGCCGATCTGTTCAGTCGGAAAGCGGAGAACTCGCGATGCAACCGGTCATGACTCGGAGCAGCTGGCCCAATGAGCGGGGTGACGCCTCGTAATCTGGCAGGCTGTCAGATAGAATGCAGCAAGCTCCAGGCCGCTACCTATGCTGTCGCTAAGTCTAGCAGCTCGTCTCCGGAGTTTCCGCACAGGTGCACGAGAGATCAAGGACATCCAAGTCACGTTGTAGCAAGCACGAGTACCATGAGGCGGCATGCCGTAGCCTAGATTTTTCGAGCGCGAGTGCCATGATGCCAATGTGGATGGAGAAGTTTAAAAATCCAGGAATAAGCCGTTGAAATAATGAGGATAGCAGCGCCATAGTTGCACGCCGGCTACGCACCAAGGCAAGTACTGAGGAGGCACAGACCTGCGGCGAGGGCCGAGTCGCCACGACCATGGCGAGCTCTCAGGAAGTTCGAATGTTTCGTCCATTGCGAATGGTCAGACGAGTGACGGAGACCGTGGGCACGGAAATAGGCTAGGGGTCTGTAAATATACTACCAGAGGTGGATTTACCAACTCACACAACACGGAATGTTCGGCTGGAGGACGAGGACGATACGATCGACAACGAGAAGTCAGAGTAAGAGGAGAATTCGGAGCCCGATTGTAAGTACGGAGTACGGAGTACTGAGTACAAATGATCTCAGATATAGGTGATTGTATCTCAGCGCGCGATCATCTCCACCCGCGGCTTGCTACTCCGACACAGACCTGCTTAGAATGCGCTATGTGCGAGCCCTCTACCAGACACTGTATCAGCCTTCGAATTGCGCGAGGTTTCTCTCGTACTAGGATTAGGAGCTGCCATGTCAGCGGATGTGGCCCTACTCAACTCTGTCCCTGGCGCCGATGCCGTTTGACTAGAGATGCGGCGGCGGTTCTTTGTCGTCCCTGTCGACCCTGTCGCAAGCGCAGTATTCGAAGACGGGGTGGGGTTGACGGCGAAGAACTCGATCTCCAAGAGGTATGCTTGGGGGGACGTTCCTAGTTCGCAAGGGGGTAGGGGCAGCACCGCGCGGAGCGTGACCGACAGCGTGAAGCTCTTCAACGCGCGATGGACTTCTGGGCTTCTGCCAACTGGAGAGCGGCCCTTGATGCCGAGGGTCCGAACGGCAACGCCGCCATGCAGGGACCACGACTGGGAGGTCCCGATATGGTCATCTGTAGCAATGGAGCATGACGAACATAGTTGCTTTTCCGCTGTCGAGACTGTGTTTAGCGCGTTGGCCACAGTGTGGGGAGTGATGCTGCCGACGAGAGGGAAAGTGCTGTCCTTGCTGGCGTCCTCTGGCGAGAGGCCCCTGGGCCGTATCGGGCAATTGGCGAACGTGACTTCGAAGGCTTCCACAGCGACCGGTCGGTCTCCATGTCGAACGCAGAGGGTGTAGCCGGGAGGAGGGATGAGCCCGATGGAGTGCGTCGGATTCCGCGCCGAAGGAGACGTCATGTCGACGGTGAAACCGGCTGACTCCAACGCAGACTTGCACCACTCCGAGAGGTGTATCTCGAAGTGTCCCTTGTTCTCGCGAAGGAGATCCTCAGCCGTAGCGGCCCTCCTTGGGTCGCCCGCCCGCCAGTGATCCAGGGGGGCACTCAGCGGCAGATAGAGCTCTCGATCGGGCATGCGGGCGATCGACTCCTCCCATCGTCTGAGCACGCCGTTTTCCTCAGCAGAGCAGTTTGGCGAGGGCAAGGTAACAATTCGACAGTGGTGTGCGGTGTCGTGAGTGTCCGCGATGCTAAACCCAATTACCCAGTGTGGGCGGTCTTCTGACAGGGAGTTGGAGGTCCTCAGAGAGGGGCCGGGACAAAGAAGGAGAGCGATGGGCTCGCCGTTCGAGGTCGAGCAGCCAAGCGGAACCAGGTAGAGCGCCTCCGATTCCGACACGCCTCTTTCTGCCGAGGTGCGAGCACGCGCCGCGAGCGGCACAAGGGGAACATGCATTTGCAGCATGTGGAATGGGACGATGTTTTGTCTGGATGGCCCGCCACCACGAAGCACGGTACGTGATGTGGCAATGGAGACAGGGCCAAATTGTTGAGGAGTTGACGCCAATCGGGCTGTCTGGTGAAAGGCGTCCGGGGATGGCGCAAACAAGTACCCAGAGTCCCCGTCAGCGAGAGAAGAGAACTGTTCAGGGCGAGCGCGAACATGGACTGTCTGCACGTCTAGTGGGGCGCGTTTGGGACTCAGGAGCTCGACAGATAGGCTGGATAGGGGGCGCTGTGGTCCCCAGGCAAGGAGTGTCGGGTCGGGAATGCGCCTCAGAATTTCCTCCTGCAGGCGGACGAACGCATACTCTCGTTCGCCGTACAGCACAGGGATGCGGACGCCAAAGATGCCCATCAGCGAGTACGCACGGTCCTCGGGACGTTCGGTAGTCCTGTTCGCCGCCCACGACATCCGGCACGCTACGCTGACTTCGTGGAGCTTGCGCCTGTGCGTGAGCACGTCGACGTCGATGTGGGTGATGCCCTGGACGAGACGAGCGAGCCCGCGCTTCGTGCCGATGATCTTCCAGTCTTCGGAGAGGAAGACGAGGGATTTGGACGCAACGAGCTCCTGCAGTGGCCAGCCGCGCTTGAACCACATGCTCTGGGAGAACTGGGCGGGAGGAGGGAGGGGGAGGGCGTCGAACGTACGCACGGGAGAGGGGACGTCCTTGAGGTACGCGTAGCAGACCTCGGCGCAGGTGTACCAGAAGAACATGGAAGCGATCGCTTCGGAGACCTCCGCGCTGCTCGTCTTGTCGATGCAGCACATGTCCGCCCACACGAGGTTCAAACCTCCTTTGGCGGCGGTCCGAAAGAAGCCGAGCAGCTTCGCGAACTTCGGGACTTCCGGTAGGGCGCCGGGAGTCTGCATGGCCAAGGAGAGGTCCTGGAACGTCGGCTCCGGAGTGAAGTCTCCGCCATCGTTCTTGTTCCAAACGTGGGAGAGGATGGCGTATCGGACATTGCTGGGGTCCACGATCTCGACGAACTTCACTCTATCAGGACGGCTGATGTCGATGAGGCGAATCATGGCCAACCTAGCAAGAATGGCGTTTTCAAAATTATGGCCAAGTCAAAACTTCAAAAGACGGAACTCACTGTGTGCTAATTGGAGTTGGAATGGGCTATAGTCGCTATGTAGACGGCAAGGCTGGCTAGGCTGGCTGTATGTGGATACCCGCATGAGTGCGTGGTCGTTTCAGCTCAGTGGGAATGGGCGTACCAAGTGCGGGTCGTCCCTGACAGATGCTCTCTGCACTCTTCCCGCCTGCATTATATACTTCCAGTTCGCGCCACGTGCGCCACGTTGGGTATCCTACAAGCCTAGTCAGCTCGTCGTCGAAGCCGGAGGTGGACTACGTCGCTTGACAGAATCGGGAGAGGGTTAATGCGAGTCTTGGAATCTACCACAGCCTGATGCACATACCAGTTGGCTCTGGACCCGTCGAAGTCTGTATTGAAGCCCTGGGATCGAGAACAGCCGCCGTCCTTAACCCTTTCCTAGAGTTAGACAATCTGAGTAAGACGGTTGGTTAAGCGCGAACGGGGATATCCAGGGCTCACCTTATCAGCGACAAGGGCGGACGCTACACGGCAACATCCACACTAGGCTGTTCGAGTTCAACAAGGGATCGCAATTTTCGCGTAGGGAATGCGCGCCGGCTGGCGGCATTCGTAGCCGTGTTTGTGCAATACAACAGCATCCACCTTCCATTGACACATCTCCCGCAAGCCATCTATAGCATACATGCCTGTGAGGCAGTCTATAACTCCACGATGCGGCGTTAGCCTTCCGGATATCCGGTCGATCGCGGATAACATACCGACGTTTGTGCTGGTCAAGTCTTCCGATATATGTCCGTTCGTGATGCATGAGTTGTATACCGATATGTGCTGCGAAATCGGCGGCGAGAGCCATGAAGCTCGCTGTAAAACGATGCGCCACTCTCACTCGCGCGTCTACACCCCACTCGGGCCAGTCTCCGATCTGCACCCGTGGCACTCTCGGCTGCAGACCGCGCTATTCCTGAACATACAGTAGCGGTGCGAGGCAGTATGAATGCGTGCCTCGTTTGCGTTACGAGATTACAGGCTGCACCCTTCACCCCATACCAGCCCTTCGAGGCTTCGACGGCAGGCTCGGAAAGCAAAACCCTGCGACGGTCTTCCCCAGCAGCAGCGGCGCCCCGCCCATCGAAGAACGAGTACATTATCCGATGGTCGTGGCGCCGCTCTTCATCGCTATCGTGCTAGTCGTTGAGCCTTCTTCCATTGCACGGCCCTCGACGCGACGCTCCACCTCGCGCCCCGGTGGACTGCGGAGGAACGTCGAACCCCAAGCTCTGCGCGCTCGAAGCGCCATATGCCGCCTCTGTACGAACACGGCGCAACGTCTCGCGCCCGAGAACGTCCTGAGGACGCGTGAAACAGGTGTTTGGCCGCGTATCGATTTGGCGCAGGCCCCCGACATCGGAGGAATGCGTTCATACTATGGCCTGTGTGCTGCATCATGACGCTCGTTCTAGCAGTACATGAGCGCCGGAAATATCTGCCTGCGTCTGATTATGAGACCACCACGACCGGGGACAGACGACAGACATACCGTTGATTGCGCTGAACACCAGCCGCGGGAAGCCTGCGCAGTTCAGGTTGCGAACGACGCGGTCACCAGAAGCTCGAATCCTCTGGCTTTTGCCTGCTACGTTCGAGTCGCGTGAGTCGTAAGTCATAGTACTGGTCAGGCCTCGCGCTCGACTCATAGCGAGCTGGGCGCGCGGTGGGCTGAGAAAAAGAGGATGTGGGCGTTTGTTGATGCAGGTGCGCCAATACAGCCGGGAAATGCCGTGACGCCGCAGGCGTGAACGCATAAGCCTGACTGTGCGCGCAGCATGGCCATTCGAACAGTTGTATGAGGCGGCTCGTTCGCTGAATCGCTTCCTTAGGATCCGAAATCCTTCGCAGTGTGATATTCTACAGCGGCCGCGAGCACGCGCGCCGCATTCAAGATTTAAGCTAAGCCGCGGAGATCACCACATGTACGTCTACCCCAGCCCGGTCCGCCTACTAGCCTATTATATCCGAAGTAAAAAAATCTGGGGGAAGTCAAGAACCGGGAAGGGAGGGGGGATGAGGTGCGTGAAGAGGGGTGGGAGTGCATCGTCCGCAAAGCAGGTATGATAGTGGTGGGGGAGATGAGTGGGTAGGGCGCGGTAGCGATGCGTATATGGGAGGGTGTGTGGAAGGTGTGAATCAGTCCGTGAATGCGAGCTTACGCGAATGTGAAGCACGTCACAGCCCCCTGCATCGTCCACGCCGGGCCGACGCGCGGGACTGTTAGCGAAGAACCGGGGCTACCGCATGCGCGCAGGCAGCTCAACGGTGACATAGTGCCAGATATACTGTGTCCAGCCCTCGAGCACGCCCGCTCCGGTCATGATGTGCAGGCAATCGCCCGCCGAGTGCGCATCGGGTCGCAGCAACGCGGGGCGGTCTATCGGCAAGAAGTGGATGTCTGGATATTTGTTTCCCTCGAGTACCGTCTGCACATCCCTGTCAGCCTCGCAGAAATTCACAGCACGCGGGGACGAACGCACCTCGAACTTCTTGTTAAAGTCCCCAATCTGGTTCCAGTTGTACCAGCCCCACCGGCCGAGCTTGTACTCCTTATCCGGCGTCCTCCGATCATGGCAATCCTCATGCCCGGGCAAGTACGCCCTAACGACGACCTGCCGCGGCGCGCGCCCCTTCCTATCAAACCGCCGCGTCGCGCGCTCCTCCTTCTCCGCCGCATACAGCAGCGCCTGCACCTCTGCCGCCCACGCGTCCATCGCCTCGCCAAAGAACGCCACAACATTCTCGATCCCGTCCTTGTCCTTCGCCGCGTCCTTGAGCCCCGCGAAGAGCGTCGTCGTCCAGTGCCCCGCCGTGCTCACCACCATCGTCGCGTAGTTCCCGCGCGGCAGCGGCGCGGTGAAGATCTTCACGTACTCCGCCGGCGACAGGTTCCACGTCGCCTCGTCGCTGAACAGCGCGCCGTTCTGCGTCGCGAGCGGAGAGTCGGGGTGCAGCGCCTTGTAGAGCGCGTCGAGCGCGGCCGGTTCCGCGAGCAGGTCGATGCGGCGGAACGTGACGAGCGGCGTCGTCGCGATGTCGAACCCCTTCGGGAAGTCGATCTTCGAGACGAGCGGCGAGGCCGGGTCGAGGTAGAGGTGCTGCGGCCAGCCGCGGTCGAAGTACGGGTTCGCGACGTAGTCCGGGGTCGCGCGCACGTGCGGGTAGAGCAGGCACGAAAGCGAGAAGAAGTGGTTCTCCGTCACGGAATCTGCCAAGAGAGCGCCTGTCAGCGGCTGATTCTCAGAAGCGGCGTGCTTCGCGTCGGGCAAGCGACGAGTGCTGTGCGTAAACAGCGCAGCTCTTCCGCGTTACGGGCTGCATTCTCGTCCGGGCGGGAGCAGGGCGGGCTCGAACAAGGTGCCACGAATACCGCAGATTTAACGGATCAAGACCAGTAAACCGGGCCTGTCAGGCCTAGGCGGAGAGGCACGGACAGGATGAGGACCGAAATAACTGATGCTTACCTCCGATCAGGAGCCAACCGCCCTGTTCCACAAGGTCGCGGACGAGAACAGCAGGGTCGAGGTCCCGCACTTCGCACTGCTCAGCTGGCGGGGACCACTTCCACGAAGAGACACCAGGGAAGCGGTCAAATAACCGTTCGTTGTCGGCGGCGAGATGCCAGTAGACTTCGCGGTTACTTGCGCAGCCCTGGAAGCCGAGGAACTCGTATGCGTCCTCCGACTTTGTGAAGTTGGTGCGCATGGTGGGAGGGATCTTGGGGACCCACTCGCCGGAGGCCCATGCTTGTGGCGAGCATACGCTGCGTGGTCGGCCGGACGAGAAGGAGAAAAATCTTGACGAGGAGGGTAGCAAGGAGTGTGCGGCATAGATCACGTAGAAGAAGGCGAGGACGCAGAGGACCTTGACGGGGAGCGAGCGCGGGGAGGAGAAGAGGGGCCGGTAGGAGATGGAGTCGCTCTTGAAGAGACTGGCCATGGCGGCCGACGGGTGCGGGCCAGCAGACGACGCTGGGGTTGGGCGTGGTGGGGGGTGGGAGAGGGCGGTTCGACGGGCGCGAGGGCGGGCATTTTGAGGGACGGCGGAGGAGAATGAAAACGATCGGGGACGCGTGGGCAGTCTGACCCATCGCGCCAGTCGGGCCTGTTTCGCGTCCTGCCCTGGCCACTGGCTTCCCCTCCCCCTTTTCAGGGCAGCGACGGTATCGCGCGTGACGTCAGGCAGCTCCACTTCCTGTTCGGCCTGCCTCGCAACGTCCCCACCATCTTCGCGCGTGAGAGCACCCTGTTTTAATAGCCGGTGCACGTACCGCCCACTTGCTGTTTGCGCTGCTGCGACGAAGAGCAGAAGGTGGCGTCGCGAGCAGCGCAGCGGATGATCGAACCCTCTCCGCAGTCACCCCCGCCTTCTTCATCCTATTTACCCGCACGCTCCAGACCACGGGCCATCACATAGACGCCCGTCTCCCGCGTCTTCCCTCCCGCCACCACGCGCCTCCCCGCCACCGTCCGACGCCCGACGCCCGAAGCTCGACGTCCGACGCGTCTTCGACATGGAGAACCCCCACGCAGAGCGCCAGAACGTCCTTCTGCAGCGCATCATCAAAAACGCCGTACGCCCTGCCTCATCCTCTGTACTGCAACGCCGCTCACCTCCGACCAGGACAAATGCACGGAAGCTATCCTCGAACTGAACAGATGTCTCGAGGCACGTCCCCGGTGCAGCCGCTAATCACGGCAGCAGGCTCACAGCAAACGCAGGAAATCATTCAGGCGGACGTGCACGTCAAGACTGCCGCCGACCTCGTTACCAAGTATCGCAAGAACGTCCAGTACAACCTTGAAGCCACTCGCTCTGCCGCCCAAACAGACGCGTAAACCCCATGCAGCGGGCTTGACGAGGCTCGACGGAGCGAATGGGCTTCTCCATGGCTGCTGCGGGCTTCATCTACGACCTTCATGAACACACCTAACGCGCCCCAGCAATGTCCGCGTACTTCTCGTGTAGTCCAGGTGAGCACATGCACACGCTCGCGCATACGACTTTGGCTCAGCATACTCGTTGACCACACCAGCTATCTGTAGAATGTATAAAAAGCCAATGTATACCCGGGTTGTACATTAGCCTCTCCGTGACTCGGCATACCCAGTCCGCGACCACACTCACTGCCAACCCGCGAGATACCGTCTATATAGGCGAATGGCGTCGACCGGCCCGCCTATAGAACCTGGGTATCGACAAGAAGGCCAAGCATATACGCGATCTGAAGAACACCGACAATCCTACACAACCTGACTGCCGGTTCCCTCGCGGGCCGCAGCAGTCCTATGTCCCCGGAGTACGTTACCGGCCCATGACCACGCGACCCGAAGCACTCCGGTCATAAGGCTCTCTGTGCCATGTTCCCCTCACGAATTCTGCCCCGAACTTCGGCGATAAGTCTACCCCGGAAGGGCTTGCGTCGGCGGTTGGACGTACACAAAGTGGTCTAGAACCTCATCGACCGTGCGAGGATAGCCCGAATTACAGTGATGGGGTGCGTTCACGTGGCTGCCTATCACCAGCTAAGACTGCGCATAGACTCCCTTCGCGCGCGTGGCCGAGGGCGCGAAGGTGAAATAGGCAACGAGTCTATTATGAACGGGTCTTCCGCGGGCAAACTTCCAGTCTCTGGACGCAGGCGCGAGGTCATAATCCCGTATAGTTTGTATGGACCGATCGACCTCATGCTATCTTCGACGACCGTGTATGGCAGTCACCGGCCATAAGGACGCAAACAGTTATTCCGCGCATATAAGAATTGGACTCATGCGCCTGCATGCCCCCAAGAGGCCTTGTAAACTGCACACCAGACTTGAGCGGCGCCGCGATGTTCTCGTTGAAGGTTATCTTCAGCTTCGCGACGCTTCTCCCGCTCGCCCACCTCGTCGCGGCCCAATCCCCCGTTTGGGGTCAGTGCGGCGGCATCGGGTGGAATGGCGCAACCACTTGCGGCACGTCTCTTTTCTCCCATACTGCATGCTCACACCATCCTGACTATATGCGTCTACAGCCTCTGGGTCAAGCTGCATCAAAATGAACGACTACTACTCACAGTGCCAACCTGGGGCAGCACCTCCCCCGACGACGACCGTCCCGCCCACCTCGCCCCCTGGCACCACCACGACTTCTACTGGCAGCGCACCCTCGGGTCTTGCGTCGATCCCAGCCTCGCAGCTGTACAAGATCTCGAACTTCGGGCCGAACCCCAATAACGTCGCAGTGTATGTGTACAAGCCCGCGCGGGTCCAGCCCAAACCGGCTCTGATCGTCGCGAGCCACTGTACGTTTCTGTCATCTGCTTCGATATGTCTCTCGCATAACTTAAATATGCGCTACAGACTGCACGGGTACCGCGCAAGCGTACTACTCAGGCTCCAAGTTCGCGCAGCTCGCTGAGACGTATGGCTACCTCGTCCTCTACCCTTCCTCCGTACGTTCCTTACCCTCCCCCTCCCTGCCCTGCTAACCCCCACCCCCTCGCGCTTAGCCGCACTCCGGCACCTGCTGGGACGTCTCCTCCGACGCAGCCCTAACGCACGACGGCGGCAGCGACACGCTCGGCATCGCCTCCGCCGCGCGCTACGCGCTCGCCAACTGGGGCGTCGACCCCGCGCGCGTCTTCGCCGCGGGCACCTCCTCGGGCGCGATGCTCACGAACGCGCTCGCGGGCGCGTACCCGGACGTCTTCAGGGCGGGCGTGGTCGACTCGGGCGTGCCGTTTGGGTGCTTCGCGCTGCCCGGGCAGGCGCAGGATAGCTGGAACGCGCAGTGTGCGCAGGGGAAGTTGGTGTTGACGGGCGAGCAGTGGGTGCGTATCTGTTTGCATATGCGCGCGTGTATACGTGTTGAGTATTCTTTGCGCTCGATCAGGCTCAGCGGGTTTTGAACGCGTACCCGGGCTACACCGGCCCACGCCCGAAGATGCAGATCTGGCACGGCACCGCGTACGTCCCCCACCCCTCCTCCATCCCATCACCTCGACACTGACCATGCATAACGGCTGCAGCGACACGACGCTCTACCCGCAGAACTTCTTCGAGACCATCAAGCAGTGGACGGCCGTGTTCGGCTACGCGAGCACGCCGCGCTCGAACGTGAGCGAGCCGTACCTCCCGCGCGGGTACTCGAACGCGACGTACGGCCCGAACCTGCAGGCGATCCTCGCGCAGGGCGTCGGCCACACTGTGCCGCTGTACGAGCAGCAGTATCTGGAGTTCTTCGGTATTGCATGAAGATTGGGAGCGATACGGGCTTACGAAGGAAGAGCGGTCTGCACTCCGGGAGAGCAGGATTGCTGATGAACGTAACTCTGTAAGTGAAGCTGAGGCCAATTTACTGGCGCTAGTCCCCGTCGCGCCCCTGTATTGTGTAACCGAAGACTGGTTAGACTTTCTCTCCTACCCGCGATCGGGCAGACGTGTCTGCAGACTGAATCTTTGCACGTTGCGGGTAGAGCTCTAGACCTTCACGCGCTCTCATACCGCCCCTTTCCGCCGCCAAATGAATGCGTAGAAGACGGCGTTGTTCACGCGGACTGCACGCAGGCGACTGAGTGACCAACACCGAGACGAGACAGGAGGACTGACTACAATGCAAACAGCATCCGAGCCCTTCGTTCGCACAGCCTTCATGCGCATCCTTTCTCGTCGTGCGCTTCGCAGGACTGCGAGGATCTCATCGTATTCGGAGCTAGATCATGGGGAAAAGGTACCGTGTATACCGTCACATGGCAAGCCACCGTTGCTCAATTTCCGCACGTCTGACCACCGCTGCCCACATTGTTCTCACAGCTCCCGCAGTGGAACGTGAAGGCTTTTTCGCGCCACCAAGCTTCGGCGACACTAATGAAACGCCGATGAAAGGTTCACACTCCAGGTAAACTGCCTGTCGACTCCAACAACATACAGCCAAGGCTGCTCCCCGAGGACCATCCAAAGAACAACGGTGGATACCGCAGCCCAGGTGCCCATTCCGAGCTCCCCGCCCCCCACGGTCAAACTTAGCACCTCCAGTCGGGGGCCGTCAGCACACACCGTAGTGGACACGCCCAGCGCGCTCATATGGACCTCGGGGGCCACCCGTCGCGGAGACCGGTCAGCTGCGCGCGGGTCCATTTACGTTGGTGTCTGCGTGCACGGTATAAGTAGCTCTCGGGGGTGTCGCGTATAACCCAGACTCGGCCTGTATCCCCGGTTCAACGCTTGCCTCTAGGTTTTCAAGATGTTCTCCGTTAAGGCTCTTCTAGGCTTATGCGCTCTTTTCCCTCTGGCCCTCGCACAAACCGCTGTGTTCGGACAGTGTGGAGGTCAAGGCTTCACCGGCTCGAAAATATGCGGTACGCACCTGTGTTTCCCGAGCATGCTCATCCCGCAGCGTGCTGACTCTCAGCTCCACACAGCCGCCGGGTCCACTTGCGTTGAGCAGAACGCCTTCTTCTCTCAATGCCTCCCCAACGCATCCGCCCCGCCGACGACCACAGTTGCTGCTCCTCCGCCCAGCGGCGCGGCCCCGACGGATCTCAGCGCGATCCCGGCGTCGACGTTGCACCAGATCACCAACTTCGGCGCGAACCCCAACAATGTGGGGATGTTCGTGTTCAAGCCCAAGAAGTTGCAGGCGAAGCCGCCGCTGATCATCGCAAGCCACTGTGAGTGGGTCAGAGTACTGTTCGTGATGGTGGCTGACCAGGGTCATCTGCATACCAGTCTGCACGGGTACTGCTCAGATTTACTTCCAAAACTCGAAGTTCGCGCAGCTGGCCGAGACGTTTGGCTACCTGGTGATATTCCCATCGTCGGTGAGTATCTTCTACTACGCAGCGGTCACCGATGGGGATAACTCACGCGCTGTTTCAGCCTCACCCTGACCTTTGCTGGGACGTTTCCTCGGCGCAGACACTCACCCACAACGGAGGTAGCGACTCGCTCAGTATTGCGAACGCCGCACGCTTCGCCATCGCCAACTGGGGTGTCGACCCGAACCGTGTCTTCGCCGTCGGCACGTCTTCGGGCGCGATGATGACCAGCGTGCTTGCTGGCGCGTACCCCGACATCTTCAAGGCCGGCATCGTGGACTCGGGCGTGGCGTTCGGTTGCTTCGCTTCGTCTGGACCGCTTGATACCTTCAATGAGAACTGTGCGTCCGGGCATGTCATTATGACTGGCCAGCAGTGGGTGAGTCCGGAGGCAGGAAGTGTGTGCGAGGACGTACAGCGTTGACACCGAACTTTACAGGCCCAGAAGGTCTTCAACGCCTTCCCGGGCTTCACAGGCACTCGCCCGAAGATCCAGACCTGGCATGGGACAGCGTACGTACTGTTCCTCATGCGAGTCTGCCTCGCGCACATTGCTCATGATACCTCCGTGTCTCCAGCGACACCACGGTCTTCCCCCAGAACTTCTTCGAGCAGATCAAGCAGTGGACGACCGTGTTCGGCCTGCAGAGCACGCCCGTCTCCAACGTCAGCGAGTCGTTCCTTCCGAGGGGCTACTCGAACGCCACGTTTGGCCCGCAATTCCAGGCGATCCTCGCGCAGGGCGTCGGCCACACCGTCCCGCTCTTCGAGCAGCAGTACCTCGAGTTCTTTGGCATCGCTTGAGCCGGCGAAGACGCGCTGAGTGTGGGAGCAGACCTGTGATATGGCCGGGGCGGTCGCCGCACCAATCGATGCGTTGCTTATTTCCTTTCTGAATGGGAATGTTGCGTCATACGTACAACGAATTTAAGCCTCGCCGTCTGGGTACCGGTACGATGGGCGTGAAGGTCTGCAATTCTGGTTCAAAAACCGGCGCTCTACGTCATCAAATCTCGAGGAGGAGTCGGTGTTTGCTCACAGGACTCTAGTCCTTCAAGAGGCGAGATCTTGTGAGGACACGGGTCTATGCTTCTCGGTCGGTTTACATGCGGACATGGGTCTTCGCCATCTGTTGGTGACGCCTTGCTGCCGCCGCCGGGTTTCCTGCACGTATTGCGACACGCTGAAACGCGCGCCGAGACATGGTTGGGTGACCAACCGACGGCTCCACTATCCTAACCAGTGAGCATCCTTCTGACCGCTAACAATAGTTGCGGATCACCATCTGCACTCGCAGTATGCCCGGTGCTCACCTGCCTGTCGGCCACGCCCGCCCGCTACGACGACATCATGTCTAGCCGTAGGCGTATATAAGGTCTGCCTCTGTCGCTCAGAATCTTCAGTGCGCAACTTACCTCGTCTCTTGCTCACTACCCACTAGACTTACCCGCCTTCCCCAACCATGCTCTCCAACAAGTTCGCCGCTGTCTTCACCGCGCTCGTCGCCGCCGCCGCTGCCGTCAGCGCTGCTCCCGCGGAGATCATCGCGCCCCCCGTTACCGCCCCCAAGGCCGGCGACGTGTGGACCGTCGGCTCGACGCAGACCATCACCTGGGACACGACCGGCATCGACAACACCACCGAGACCGGCCTCGTCTTCCTCGGCTTCCTCGAGAAAGACGACGAGCACATTGACACCAGTGAGTACCCCTCTTTAAATCAGGAGTGTGGTGCTGGTGACTGACCTTTGGGCATTTGCAGAGCACCCGCTTGCGACGGGCTTCCCGATCACTGCCGGGTCGGTCGATGTCACCGTCCCCGACGTCGTTGACCGCGACAACTACATCGTCGTCCGTGCGTTCGATTCACGACCTGCTTCATGCTTGGAATGGAAAGCTGATTACGGCGTATTCTCCAGTCTTCGGCGACTCTGGAGATGTCTCCTCGACCTTCACTATCTCCCACTAAGCGGTATAGGCTTAGGAGATAGTCGTCTTGTTCCGCCGCTCTGTCGGTGCCTAGGCAGCTGTTTGAGTACTTCTAGGAATGCGATTGTTCGTCTGGTCTAACATCTGTGCGATTCCGCGTGCTTTGCCTAATTGGTTGCTGCGAAGTTATGAAGGGGTGAATGTCGACGCCTAACGGGGATCTGGACAATTCGGGGTGTTGAAGGCTACAAGATTCACCTCTGCGACTGGGGAACGATGAATGACTTGACCGGACTTGCAGTTTCGAGCGGCAGCAACTGTGCATACAAACCTCACAGCGTTGTAGTGGGGGAGAGTGTCGTCGTTCAAGAGGAATCAATACGCCAATAGCCGTAATCATACTTTAGTATGAACTATATGCGGGGAGCAACATATAGGTCTATAATCTGCGGTTGTCACCAAACGTCAACCAAGATCGATATTTCCGAGTCAGGACTGACCTATGTACACACTATATCCGGGCGCATCACATCTCGTCAGAGCACCGACACTCGCAGCCAGCAATCGGACACGTCCCATGCGCCCTCGTAGCCGCACCGCCCTCACCATAGAACCACTCCATGATGTGGGACGCGTGCCCTCCATGGCGACAAGTTTGGCAAAACACCAACGCCTCTTCGATCGTTTCTGCGACACGACCAGTCAGCTCTACGATCATTGAGCGCAGATGCGATGTTTGACCTACCAGACGGTACCGCGGCCAAGACATTCCCTGCGCGGGCTGCATCGGGGGTAAGGCTCAATGTCATGAGGCACACAGAACACCGCGGCAACGGCCGACTGCAGTGCGGGCATTGTGTTGCCTGCGAAACTTATTAGCTGCGCTCTCAGACCCGGTCGGCTGTACATGCTAGAACTCACTCGGAGGTGACCATCAGCGGGGAATGGCGGGTCCATTGGCTTTCCGCAATAGTTGCAGCGCAGGAGCAGTTGCCGCGGTGCCCAGTCGAGCGTCCGGATCTCCGCATTCTCGACGGCCTCCTTCAGTATTCGTCCTCGGTCGATGTCGAGCTGGCATCGGTGGTGGAAGAGCCTCCAGCCGTCCAAGAGGTCCCGGTACGCGTTCAGCCAGCGCGCCGCGCGGGGGTCCAGAGCGCGAGAGGGCGGAAGAGCCGATAGCAACGCAGCGGTCTGCACATCGCCGGAAAGGTCCAGGTAGGTCTGCAGCAGGTCCATCCCGCTGTTGGTCAGGCCAGTGATGAAGATCCCGTCGATGTCGCCATCGTGTATGCAACGCTCGGAGACGCGCCGAAGATACGCGGATACGTCTTTGTCGTCGAGGAACTGGAGAGCAATCGCTAGCCGCTCTCGTAAGGGCAACGAATCCTCCTCAAGGACCTCGGTCCAGTCGCGAATGGTTAGGTGAGTGAGGAGAGCGCGGAGGTAGGGATCCTGCAGACGGACGATCAACCGCTCACAGTGCTGGACAAGCTCTGGATTTCGGGAGCTGCTTGACGTCAACGCAGCGACCATGCCCGACATCATATGATGGGATTCGTCTGCAAATTGTGCACAAGTAAGCGAATGCAGTCGATCTTGATTCCGCGGCTTACGTACCCTTGCTTCGCATTAGCAGTTCGACGGCTTGCTTGTTCTGCTCTGTGAAGACAAGCCAGCATGCAGCTTGAGAATGCTTGTTCTCCTTCTCCCATCTTGAGATCAACACATTAGCAACGCCAAGCGCACTCGACAGCGAGGAAAATGTACCTCTTGATAGCTCGAGCCAGATCGTCCTGCACCAGACTCCTATCGCACAACTGCAACGCGAACCGTCTCTGCGCCAAACGCGCAGTATTCACGGACGGCTTCCACCCCGCTACACTCTCCGAGCCGCCGCTCCTCGCATTCAGCTCCTCGATAGCCGCCACGAAGTCGTCCGGAACGGCAGCAGTCGGCGGGCGGCTCCGCTTCCTACCCCCAGAATGCTTCGAGCTCGAGCGGTGGGGCACGTCCAAGCTGAGCGCGCTCAGCTTTGGGGAGGGCGCGGGCCCGTCGAAGAGTGCACTGCGTGCGGGCATGCGCGGGGTGGGCTGGTTGGAGGGAGGGGGGCGCGTGAGGCGGAAGCCTTCCCATATGCCGAGGAGCCCTTGGTAGGCGAAGTTGTAACCCTCGATCACCGGGGAGGGGGAGTATAAGAGGCGCTGAGCATCTACCAATGGCGCCAGTGAGAGTGAGCGAGAAAGTCAGGGATCTATGCGAAGTTGTGCGCTTACGATGAACCCACAGCCATAGCTCCGACAAGGTCGACGCGTCCGAAGGTGTATCTCGGGCGACGGCAGAGTTGTGCAAGGGCTGAGGAATGTTGTCAGTCAGTGAGTGCATACACAGACAGATCGGGGCGCATACATTGACCAGCCCGTACCCGTGGATCGCGCGCTGTCGCATGACCAACGAGATATCCGTCTCCACGGTATGTTGCAGCGCCTTCAAGGAGGCCGACTTGCGCGACGGCTTCGCGCGCACCTCCCCATCGTCGAGCGCGAGCGTCACCGTCCTCGGCGTGGGCAGGGAGGTGTGGAAGTGCACGGGCTGTAGATCCTGGTCGCCGCGGTGCTTCCGTCCTTGGGATCCGAATGCGGACCGCGTTTTCCCAGAAGCGGCATGCTCGAGGTGTAGCTGCTTGAGGCCCGAGGGGCTGTACGTACGGCGGCGCCCTGATCTCGACGTCTGGTCATCGGGCGCAGGCTTGATCGGAGGGGAGCTGAGAGCGGGGAACCCGTCTTCGTCTCCTCGTCCGAACGTCGGGGGAGGAACCGAACGCGACGGGGACTCGGATTGCAAACGCGAGCGCCGCCCTCCGAATGGGCTCATGCGGTGGTCGGGGCGTTCTCGGGACTGTGCATGGGACCCGGGGCGTGATGGATACGCCGGTATATCCCAGGGCTCGGGCGGGGGTGTCGTGTCCGTTATTCCGGGGACGATTGTGTAGGAGCAGCCGACACCGAGTGCCAGGTCGCCTCGCGAGCTCCACGCTGGGTGGACGGGCGTGTCGTGCACAGCATAGAGCTCGAGGTCGCCGTCCTTGTTTACGAGCATGACGTTCGAGGTGAGCGGATGCGCCTTCGGGCTGGGAACCAGCGCGAAAGACGCGAACGGGCGAGGGAACGTCTTGGCTGCAAAGTCATGTCAGAATGCTGACCGTATGAGCTAAAAACCATGCCATACTCCTCCGGGTGTCCGCGAGTATCAAGTTATACTGCGCAACTTCGCTAGGGGGTGCCGGCGGCGGCGTAGATGCCTGGCTGGGCAGGGAGCCAGCCGCTGACCACGATTTGACCCAGGACGAGCGCACTGCTTTGTTCCCAGATTGAGATGAGTCCCGAGAGCGACTGGCCTCCTGCACGGGCTCCGAGAATTGGGCTTGTACCACGTCCCAGAACCGCACATAGTCAGCGTCGCGCTCCAGAGTAGCCAGGGTACCGCGTCGCGTGGAAGAGAACTCTATGTGAGTCAGGTGTGTGGCGGAAGTGGCTGTCGAGGTAGCCTTTCCGCGAACCCCCGCGTTGCCAACAGGAGTGCCGTTGGCGCCATCCGCAGACGCATCCTTGGCTGTGAATGTCAGGACGGGCTGGATATGATGTCGCGTGTCCCAGATAGAGACGATAGCGTCGCCGAAGCAGGCAACGCGGTGTTCGTCGAAGGGGTCCGTGGCGATACCCTGCACTTTGCTGGCAACCTTCGTCGGGCCTTGAGAAGGACTCCGAAGGTCAAACCGCTGGAGCCACCGATGAGAGACACCAGCCAGGAGCAAATGTGACGAGTGAGGGAGCCAAGCGAGAGTTGAAACGTTCTCCACGGGTGCATGTTGTTGGATTATGCGCGAGTCCGAAGCACGAGGACCCGAGTCTGTTCGGGGGAGGTATGGCAGGGGTCTGGCTACAGAGTCCGCTTGCGAAGCCGCGTTTAGGGAGAGGAGGGGAGAGGCCGACTGAATGTCCCAGATGAGAAGACTTGGATCATTGCGAACCTTGTCTAAGCCGACAGCAAGATAGTTTGGGTCTGCGGAGGAGAATGCTAAAGCATTACACGCGCGGGTATTCCGAGCCGGTAATGAGACCGCAGGGCCGTTGGATAGCACGCCGTTGCGAGCATGCTTGGATGCTTCTAGACGAAGGAGATCCACGCGACCATTGCTGAAGCCTACGGCGACCAGGTCATCGAGTACAGTGTCCGGAGACCAGGCAAAACACTACAAGAAGGACTTCATGAGGTGCGGGGACGGGCATAGGCATCCGCAATGGTGGATATGGGTTTACACACCTTCATCGCGTTCAGCTCTAGCTGAGACGCTACCTGCTTGATCTGAGAGGATTGTGGAAGCCATTCATATAGTGTGATTTGAGTGCTGCCTCCCACTACGAACTTATTCTGCCCGCGCGGATGCCATAGCAGGCGTTTCTCTACCTGCCCGACCATGATACAACTGACGGACCGGTCGAGCACAACAGAGTCCCTCTTCTAGATATATCGTTCTTGCTATTGCGACCCCGCACTATATCAGAGGTTTCTTTGGCAAGGGAGTCCGAGGAGCTCACAAGAAGCGGAGTAATGAGTCGAGCAGAAAGCACTTCAACGACGGTAGTGCCTGCTGAACGCCCGGCAGGTCTTCAAGGCCTTCCCATCGATGTATCCCACAGCGTCCAGGGAGGTGCCTATTTCCAGGTCGTTGACAAGCGACGAGAGTAGGCGTGAACCCCGAGAGGGAACGAGAATCCAGGAGGCGAAAGGCAAGACTGAATCGGCCCAAGACTCTCAGTCGTCCAACAGTCGTCCGTCCAGGTCTGTTTAGGCGCGCATATCGGTAAGAGGCGGGCCGCTATCGGCGCCTATTTTCCCCAGCGGCCCTCAGCGCCAACTCAGCGCCGCACGGTCGGCGCGGTACAGCTTGCTTCCTCTCCTGCGTTACGATCCTATGCACTGCCATAATGCAGGTTGCTTCTGAAGATCTGAAGGGCTGAGACCTTATACCCAGCGAGAATCGCTCCTTTCCGGAGAGATCTGTACATATCTAGACATATCTGATTAGATCTCCTCCCCTTTTGGGAGGGCGTTGGCGCCAGTTTTGACGCGTCTCTGTCGCGGATCCACGTCGTGTGCTCTCCTTGCTGCACCGACGACGTCACCCACGCTGCTGCACTGCTGCAAACAGCGCCGCCGCACACTGGACCGCACTCATCAGCAAATAGGGGGTAGCGTCTGCAGCCGTCTGAATCGAGCTGCAGGATAGGTAGTTAGTTGTATCATTAGCAGTACACGGATTGGAATTCCATCTTATCCATGGACTCTACTAGGTTTGGGTAGAGTGATGGAGTGTGCTGGAGGACGTCGCGCGACACGCGCGAGCCGGCTATAGGAGCCCGCGCGGGGTACTCGAACGGCCTGCAGCACGGCGCGCGAGGACTTGCAGCGCCTTGAAGCCCGATAGACCGCGCCGCGCGGGGTATTGCAAGAGCCTGGAGTACGCCCGCGGGGCCGATGCAAGGGACTAGAGCGTCCGCCGCGGAAGGCTGCAGTATACGAGAATGTCCTGGCTCTGGGATATAGGAACGGGCACACCGCGATGCGCGACCGCGCGCGCGAAGAATTTGCGAGCAAAATACTCATATATTAGTTGTTTCGAGACACTACAAAGGCTACTCTATGGCGAACGAGGCGGACCAGAGGCTGAGACACAGTTAGAGAGAAGCGAGGAGCCGGGAGACCAAGGGGGAGCCTGCTCGGACAGAGACGATCGAGCCAGACCAGAGAGCCAGACCAGAGACTGACGAGAGATCCAGGAGCAAGGAGCACGAGCACTTGAGCCGCTAGGGACGAGGAAAAGGGCATGACCTGCGGAATAACATAGTCGTCAGTACACATGTTCAGAGGCCAGTCCTAGCGCCACGCACCTGCTGCGCATGCGTTCACTGAGACCCGTCCGGGCCCGCCTCAGCAGCGTGAAGAGGCTCGCATTCGCCCTGCTCGACGGGGCCGCTCTGGCTCTGAGTGCTGTCCGCCTCGCGCGCCGATGCGGAGTCCTCGGTCGCGTCCTCGTCCTCGCCGGCTGGGCTTGTCTTGGCGCTGTCGGGCTGCTGCGGCCGCGCATCGGCCTCTTGCGTGGCGTTGGTCTGGGTTGCCACGGGTGGCAGAGCCTTGGCTGCCTTGCGCGCCTCGATCTCGGCGAGCACGAGGTCGAACGAGGACGGCTCGTCGTCCTCGTCAGACTCGTCGTCGTCGTCGTCGGCCGACCGCTCGAGCACGCGGCTGTAAAGACATGAGGGTACAAAGCAAATGAGAGATGAGCGTGTCGTGCTTACCGTGTGTACCATCGCGTGAGCTCATCACGCCATTCGTGATCGCGCAGGCAAGCGGTCAACACGCTCTTCGTGAAATCCGATATATCGAAGTCGTAGTGATCGTCTTGCCACTCGCCCTGTTCGTTGAGCACGAAGCGCATCTGCGGAAACAACTGGACATCAGTAGATTCACAGCGCAATGGCGGCAAACTCACCAGGGTTGCAACATAGACAATTGTCAGGATGTGAACCCCGTCGTCGTCCCACTCCATCTTGCTGGCGATAGGAGGCTTGCCGCGGTTTTTGGTGCACCCGTACGAGTCTGACGCCGACGACGGGCCAGTATAAATGAGCTGGAAGAACTGGTGATCCCGGGATGCTGTAGTCAGAGGACGAGGGATCAGAGGCGATGGAAGACTCACCCGGAGCATTGCTTTGCTCTTGAGAAAGCCCGCAAACTGATTGCCGGGCTCGTACAGCTTCATGTCATACATAGCGAGCGGCCACTTCGCGCCCGTGACGCGCGTCCGGCCTCTCTTCTTGGTGCGGATTGCGCGGCAGAACCTATGTGAGCATAATCAGTATCACTCCGGCCGGCGACGGGCTCATACCGCACTCTTCCGGGTCCTTGTCGAACCTCTCCAACAGCGTGACCGGGCAGAGTAAACGCGCGGTCTCGGGGTGCTTGAAACCACGGCTAGTCTTCTCCTTGAGCCCCTTGATGTCAACGAACTCGAAGTACTCGAAAAACTTCTCCTTAACCCGGGTGAGGTCGTCGCTCCGGGCTTTGCCCGCGATGGTGGTCATCTGGTAAAGATCAGTCAGAAGAGTCCTGATGCTAGGCACAGGGCGTACCCATCCTGCCAGATTGGCGACCAGATCGGGCGCTCGGCGCAAGTATGGGATGTTGTCGGCGATCGCTGGGATGAGGGCCTTGATGCGGTCGAAGTAGATCCTGACCTGCCAGTATTCGTCCCAGACCCTAGATCACAGAGAACAGGTGAGTATATGCGCATACAAGGACAAGGTACATACGGGTTTGTGAGCTCCGGGTCGTCGTCGCGATACTTGCCATCGCGCGCGAGACCTTTCGGCAAAACGATCTTGTACGACACGTCGTCACCTAGGTTGCGCGCCAGGAGGCGTGCGAGCTGATGTAGGGCTTCTACGCCATTTTCTATGCGAATAGCCTGGCTATATGCGGTGTCAGTACCGACGGGCACGCGTATATGCTGACTTACGTTGGGCTAATAAGAATAAGCTGAAGCCGGTTCACGCCTTCGGGATCGTAGGAGAGCACCGTCCCGCTAGGGTCTTCAGTGTCGGCTGGTTCGGGCTCGGGTGTTGCCTCGCGCGCGTGGTGTTTCGACTTCTTCTTCTTCTTCGGCGCCGGCTCCTCGACCTCTTCACCCGAAGAGGATTCTTCCACGAGTATGCTGCGCTTGCCTTGCGTTGTGGTCGACGTCTGTTTGGCAGGCTTGACCGGGGCTTTGGCGGGCTGGGCGCGTGGCAGAGTCGAGAGGCGCGCAGGCGATGAGGAAGGAGGAGTGTGTAGACTCGGAGCCGCCTTGGCCTGCGCCTTGGCGGCGACTCGCTTCAAGCTGGAGAAAGCGTTGGTCATGTTGAAGGGATGGTAGTGGTAAGGGAGGAAGAAAGGAAATGGGGAGAACCGGGGAAGAGCGAGTTTTATAGCGACAGAAGAGTGCGGCGGGACAGACTGTATGCGGTCACGTGGGGGATATATCTGGCGGACGCGACGCGACGCGACGCGTCCTGGCGCGTCATACGGGCGCTTAGAACTTTGTGCTTTTCGCTCTCACACCTCACGCGGCCGTCCCATCTCTCTCTCTCTCCTCCTCATCCACCCTCGCCGCATACAGCCATGGAAAAATGCACGGCCTCCGGATGCAAGTTCAAGGGAGCCGGCAAACGCGGGCTCGCTATCCATGAAGCTAGCTGCAAGTTCCTCCTCCCGGACATAGCCAAAACTCTACAGAAGCGGGTACTCGAGGACGCCGAGGAAGAACGAGCGCGTAAGATTGCCCGGTTACAAGTTCCAGAGGAAGAGCCACACGAGGCGAGTCCCCTGATTCAACTACATGATATAAACTGACGCATATAGCCAGGTCTTTCCCCTGCCTGCTCCCCGAAGCACCCCGCCGCCGGCTCCTCGTACGCGTTCGGGTAGGCCTGTCCGCGTCCCGAAACGGCTCGTCGACTACATACCTTCAACCAAGGACGACATGCCTACTCATCTTGCAGAGGCCTTCCCCGACCCGCCGACACAACCTCCGTCTCGATACGTCTCCCCCACGGTCGAGGACGCGCCCGACGAGGACTCCGGCGAGGTCTTTCAGACCGAGCCAAACTCGTTCGGTGTTTACCGGGAGTACACCGTTGCGCCACAGCGGGATCCTGAGGCGAACGTCTCTTTGGGCTCTCTTTGCGATGCGCCGACACTTCAGAAGGCCAATCATCTTGCCGACAACCCAGAACTACGGTACTCGAGCATATACTGGCTCACGCGGAACACCGAGACCGGTGAAGCCGCAAACGCAGCGATCGGGCCCTTCGACAACAAGACTCAGTTTCGCCTCACTGACTGGCAGCACAACGCGTCGATCACGAAGTCTATGGAGGATTTCGACGACCTAATCGACGTCATTAGGTCCGACGGATTCTCGCCCGAGGAGTTGGCCGGTTTCAGCGCCCACGTCGCCGCAAAGAAGCTCGAGGAGTATAAGCCGCCGAAGGGCATCTTCTCGGCAGAGGATGGCTGGATGGAGAGCTCGGTTGATATACCCCTGCCGAAGGCCAAAAAGAGGTACAGCTCCGAGGCAGCGGCACCGACATTCACGGTCGGCAGCATCCATCACCGGAGCCTCACCGCTGTCGTTCGGGGAGCGGCGCAGGACTCCCGCTTTGCCGAGCAAATGAACTGGTTCCCTAACATGGTGTTCTGGAATCCGCCGCCCTCGTCTCGCACTCCCGCCGCCCCGGACTCCCGGTCATCCTCCCCGAGCAACACAGAGCGCATTCGTATCATAACAGACTCCTACAACTCGAACCGAATGCTCCGGGAGTTCGCAAGGCTTCGCGCGCAGCCACGCCGCCCTGGAGACGGACCAGACGTGGAGTACGTGATCGCCAACATCCTCCTATGGTTGGACGCCACCCATCTTACAAGTTTCGGATCGGCCGCTCTATGGCCGATCTATCTGTACTTCGGGAATCTCTCGAAGTACGTTCGGGGGATGCCCACCGAGTTCGCCGCCCACCACTTGGCATACATCCCATCTGTATGTCATTCTGCTTATGCGTGTGTGCCTGTCTGCTGATATTCTGCTCGCAGCTCCCCGACCAACTCAAAGACCGATATCGGGATATCTACGGCTCTTCGCCCACGGCCGACGTCCTAACGTTTTGCAAGCGCGAGCTCATGCAGCGCATTTGGCTGCTCTTGCTAGACGACGAGTTCATGGATGCCTATGAGAACGGCATCCTGGTAACATGCGGCGACGGTGTCCTTAGGCGGGTATTCCCCCGAATTTCAACATATTCGGCGGACTACCCGGAGAAGTCAGTTCCTCCATCATGATGTGTTTCATCAGTTTCTGATCGCTGCTGACCGCCCGCCTCCGCGCTTCCAGGATCCTCCTTGCTGGCCTCAAGCCCCTCTCCAGCCACCCCTGCCCCCGTTGCCTCATCCACCACGACGACATCTGCGAGACGGGCACGCCTGAAGATGCAGTACGACGGTCGCAAAAGCGTGTCGACACGCCCAGGGTACAGCGCGACATCCTACGAGCTCGCAAACTGATCTTCGAGAAGGGCGCTGCCCTCGGAAGCAAGAAGGTCCAGAAGTACCTGGAGTCGCGCTCGCTGAATCCGATACAGGTATGTCTGATTACTTTTAACGTGTTCGTTCAGCTGACAATGTGCTACAGGCCGCGTTTTCGACACGCTTCTCGCGATTTGGGGAGAACTTCTACAAGCTCTTCGTCCCCGACCTCATGCACGAGTTTGAGCTCGGCGTGTGGAAGGGGACATTCATACATCTCATCCGTCTTCTCGCTGCGCAAGGCGAGGACGCTGTACAAGAGTTCAACCGGCGGTACGTCATGCTCTTGCGAGGGTCTCTGCGTGCGGCTCATGTGCATTTCCAGCATGCGCCTTATGCCCTCGTTTGGACGCGATAAGGTCCGCAAGTTTTGGAACGACGTTACAGCGCGTAAACAGCTGGCCGCCCGCGACTATGAAGACTTCCTTATTGTAAGTGTTCACTGTTTTCGTCTCACGCCCCGCGGACTCTAACTTACTACACAGTGCATCATACCGGCCTTCGAGGGCCTCCTTCCTCTAGGCGACAACGAGACGGTCCTTGACCTCTTATTCGAGCTCGCGAATTGGCACGCCCTGGCGAAGCTTCGCCTCCACACGGAAGTGACCATCGACATCTTCCGTGCAGCAACCTCACACATGACCGAGGCTGTCCGGACGTTCGCGGACACCACCTGCGCACACTACGAGACCCGGGAGCTCGAGAAGGAAGCCGAGGCTCGTGTTCGCCGCGAAGAGAAGAAGGTTGGCGGCCCCGCGCCGAACCGCAACCGTAAAGTGGTCCAATACAACGTGCCGTACACGGTCAAGTTTCACTTCACTGCCGACTACCCCGATGCGATCCTGGAGACCGGCACGACTGACAACGGCAACACACAAGTTGTAAGTCCAGTCTGGTGTTCGTAAACAGGCAATTCACTGACACATGCGCAGGGCGAGCTCGAGCACCGCCATGTCAAGCGCTTCTATGCGCGAACAAACAAGATTCGCTATGCGTGTCAGATTGCGAAGCACCACCGCAACGCGGCCATGCTGCGCGCGATGCGGGAGCTTGACAACTACACGCCCCGGCGCATCCGTCTGCGTCAAGCCAAGAAGGCGCGCGCTGCCGCCGCTGCGCTACGCAGTGCTGACGCGGCTGCTGAGGCTGGCGGACACGACACCGACAGCCGCTCCGACGTTCCGCTCGCCCCAACACACCCCCTCGACCATTACGCTATCTCGGACAGTCGCCGTCTCCCCATCCGCCTTCACAACTGGCTTAGGCAGCACGACTCGGATCCAGCCGCTGAGGTGAGCTCTATCCATGTGTTGATGAAATGTACTAACTGCGTGCTAGGACTTTATCCCGAGACTTCACGAGCACCTGCTCAGTCGATTTGTGGACCCGACGGAGCCGGACGGCCAGTACAGCGCGCGGCAGCTCGACGGCATCGAGCTCGAGAACAATCGGCTATACCGCCACAAGGTCTTACGGGTAAACTACACAACATATGATATGCGCCGGGACCAGGACACGGTGAACCCCAGGACCCACGCCGACATCATGACGCTCGCCCCCGATACCGACCCCCATCGCTTCCTCTACGCGCGAGTCGTCGACATATTCCACGCGCGGGTGCGTTACACGGGGCCTGGCGCGACGCGATCGACGCGCAAGTTCCAGCGCATGGACTTCCTCTGGGTCCGGTGGTTCGAGCTTGACGAGGACCATCGCGACGGATTTCAAGAGCGTCGTCTCCCGCGCTTGCGGTTCACCGACGGCACAGATGCTGACTACCCGGTGTTTGGCTTTGTCGACCCGAACGACGTTCTCCGCGCAGCCTACATACTTCCGGCCTTCAACCACGGGACGACCAACAAGCTCTTGCCGCCCTCGAAACTGGCAAGGCGGGCGTCCGACAACGACGAGGATTACGCATTGTATTATGTGGGCATGTAAGTAGGTTCAACCACGGTACAAGCCTATGCTAACCCATCCATTACCAGCTTCGCTGACCGCGACATGTACATGCGGTACCTCGGCGGGGGTGTTGGCCACCGCGAGAACGGCGTCGACCTCGAAACCTCGAAAGAGCACGCTGTGCGCTGGAAACCGGCGGGCGGGTACTATCCCAGGGAGTCCTCGTCCTCGCCCTCGCCGACCATCGACTCCGACGACTCGGACTCGGATTCCAGTCCGCCCCCACGCGCAGATTCGGCGGCGGCCCACATGGATACTAGCACCCCTCAGCCCAGATCTCCGCAGGTGCGCCCGCCAAGTCCGCGCGGCCGGGTCTCTTCACCGCGCGACACAAACGCCGACAATCAGCGACCGGTACCTTCGCGCTCCCACCGCGCGGCCGCTCCGCAGACACGGAGCCGTGCCAAGCACGCCGCCGAGGACGGGAGCTCCAGCTTGGTCGCGCTCGACGAGCTCGAGCCAACGGAAGACGAGCTCGACGAGGAAGAGCTCGACGAGGACGACTACGCCGAGGACGACTACGCTGAGGGTGCCGACTACGCCGAAGAAGACGAGTATGCCGCAGATGACGACGGGGCGGACGGCGAGTTGGACGTCGGAGAGGACGACGAGTGGGGGGAGGAACTGGACGATGCACTCGCCTCGGGCGAGGAGGTCACTGACGGCATCGAGCACGCCGCGAGCGGGGGTGAGGGGGAGGAGTGGGAGCTGGATCCCGACGAGTTCTTTGATCCCGTATTCGCAGCACAGGGCTTCGCCCGTTTGTGAATAAACATGTTCGAGCAGTGCCTTCGGGGCGTGCAGCGCTAGGTCGGGCAGAGGGAGCTCGGGGCGCACGCTGCTCGCCTGGGATTCACATGTATATTGCATCGCTATGGAGTACACTACTGACCTCAGGCAGTACTCTACAGGCATGACTATCCCGCGTTGAAGAACTGCAGCCTCCGCCTCCCGCGATGAACACTTACAATGCGTTCGCGCGGCCTGCAGGACCGCCACTGAGGAACTGCAAGGGTCTCTCGCGAGTTGCAAGACGGCCGTAGCGGGCGACGAGCGCCTGCAACCCGCTGCCACCTCCATCTCGCACTGGAGTGGGCTCCATCAAAATTCCCTTTTTGCTGATGCTGCTGCAAACAACACTCCCATCTGGGCATCTGCTTACCCGCATCTCGCGCACTGGCTCCTCTTGCGCTCTTCGCTGCACGGTCTGCGGTCTCGCCGCGCTTGTACTCGACTGCGGTCTCGCCGCGCTCTCCTTGTACCCGGCTGCGCTCTCGCCGCGCGCAGTGGTGCACTGGACCCGATGGCACAAGGTACAGTTCGCCAGAATGCGCGCGCATCGAACACGTTAGTCACACTACCTATATTGCAGTAACACCAATGGTGTCGTCCTGAGCACACGGTGCGCACACTTCCAACAGCGCAACAAACAACTGTTGTGCACTGCACAAGAGCATCTTGAGCTACTCAGGTAACGTCTGCACCATTTGTGTGCTCTCGGGTCCAACTTATCATATTCGCAGCCGTCCTATATCCACCTCCATCGCCGCCGCCGACGTGCACGTCGTTCTCTGACATGTAGTACAGCACCCTCTCCGCTGGCACACGGTAAGCAATGCCCAGCCTCGCTCGGTTAAGCTAACTCACTCACAAACATGCACAATACGCAGCCCCATATCTCCTTCCTCACGTTCGCCATGGACACAACCATCTCCGCGGGCACGCTTCGGACATGGGCTCGAACTGCGCCGATGATGCAAGGTACGGCCAGTCCTCGCTTGCATTAGATAGCATGCATGTATATAAGGTCATGTACGACCCCCCTCAGCTGCATAATCACAATCCCTTCCCCTAGCCCCTCATGCAGAGACCCAACCCGCCCGCCTTCCAGTTCCCCCAGCTCCCCGTCCCTCGTGTTGTGCACATAAATCCCGTCCCTCCGGGGCCGCCCTGGTACTGCAACTGCGTGAAGTATTGCAAGGGTATCCTTCAAGAAGTCACCAGACGCCGTTACCGCCTCCACGCCCGCTACCGAGTGCGCCCACAAGATGTACTCGCGCACTTCGCGCCGGCCATGCCTGCGGGCGGACCTGTCCAGGTTGGCGACGCAAACCAAGCCGACCCCGATGTAAGCTAGTCTACATTTGATGCTAGTATAGGTGCTGACTGGATCGTTCTATAGGCCGATCCCGATATGCCAGGCCTCCTGACAGATGTCGACTCAGATGAGGAGGAAGATGACGACTACGATGAGGGTGCCGACGGCGATGAGGACGACGACGACGACATCGACATGGATGACGAGGCCACCGCTCAAGCAGCTGCAGCCGCGGTCGCTGATATTGATCTCCCCGAAAACCCAGCACCCGGTCACGTAGAGCCCGACGAACAGGTCCTGTTCGTGCCCCCCTCATCCGATGACGAAGAGGATGACGACGAGCGTGTTCACACTCCCCCGCCTGACCCCGAGTACGGATACACTGAGGATGTCGGCGCACCCCAGGACAACCGCCGCAAGGAGGTACGCGACACTCACACGTTCATCAACGCACTTCGGAGCGCTACACTTGCGGGGTCCGGCCTCAGCGAGGAGACGCTTGCGCGTCTGCGCGCCCCGCAACGCGAACCCACCGGCGACGTGACCGCGCACCAACGTGTCGCCCTGCGCATGTTCACCGCGCGGGGCGACGCATCGGAGGCGAACTACGCCGACAACCGCACGGCGTTTGTGGAGTTCGCCGAGGAGCAACGCCGGCTGTATGAGGTGAGGCAGGCGGGACAGGCGGGACAGGCGGGACAGGCGGGACAGGCGGGACAGGTGGCGCAGGCGGGGCCAGCAGGACAGGCAGCGCAGGCGGGGCCAGCGGACAACAGCGCGGAGGAGATCCCGACGTATGAGCAGGTGAAGCGGCTTGTGTCTGAGCTCACCGGCATCGACGCCATCCACACCGAGATGTGCGTCAACACCTGCGTCGCGTACTGCGGACCATTCGCTGTCTTCGCACAGTGCCCCTTCTGCGGCGAGCCTCGCTACGATGCATGGAAGCTCGCGCAAGGCCAGCGAGTTCCTCGTCGGACGTTTCAAACCTACCCGCTTGGACCACAGCTGCAGGCGATGTGGTCTTCGCCGGAGAACGCCCGGCTCATGCAGCATCGCGCTCGCGAGACGCGCCGTATCCTCGCGGAGGCAACCGCTAATCCCAATGCGCTTCCGGACTTCGACGACGTGTACTACGGGCAAGCATACCTCGACGCCGTTCAGCACGAGGACCGCGAGCTCGCCATCCATGATGAAGACATGGTGCTCATGTTCTCCATTGACGGCGCACAGCTCTATGAGTCCAAGACTTCAGATTGCTGGTTCTATGTGTGGGTCCTCTTCGACCTCCCCCCGGATGCGCGGTACAAGAAGCGTTTCGTCCTCCCGGGTGCCGTCATCGGAGGTCCGAAGAAGCCAAAGAACATTGACTCCTTCATCTTCCCAGGTCTCTACCACCTCGCCGCCCTCCAGCGCGAAGGTCTTGCCGTCTGGGACGCCGCCGAGGACCGTCTATTCACGTCTTACCTCTATCTCCTGCTAGTCACTGCAGACGGCCCCGCGATGGCTTACCTTAACGGCCTCGTGGGCCACCAAGGTGCGCGCGGCTGCCGACTGTACTGCTCCCTCCCAGGCCGGAACAAGATCGGCGGCTCGATGTACTACCCGGCGGCCAGGCGCCCCGATCCCCCTGAACCCGATGACCATCCTGACATCTCCCTACGCATCGACCCCGATCCTGTGGGTCCTTCCACCCGCGAGCGTTATCAGACGGGCCTCCTTCGTGTCGAGGCAACCAGGAACAACGCCGCCTACGCCCGCGCACGCCTAGAGACAGGCATCGCCAAGCCGAGTATATTCAGTGGGCTACCCCGCATGCTCGGCGTGCCCGACAGCTTCGGCGCAGACCTAATGCATCTAATCTCGCTTAACCTCACCGAACTCGTCATTGGCCTCTTGCGCGGCTCTCTCATCTGCGAAGACCCCGATGACAAATCTGAGTGGACCTGGGCCATTTTCGCCGACAAGGCCGTGTGGACCGCCCACGGTAAACTCGTCGCCGACGCTACCCACTGCCTCCCTGGCTCGTTCGACCGCCCTCCGAGAAACCCGGCCGAGAAGATCAATAGCGGCTACAAGGCCTGGGAATATCTTCTGTATGTATACGGTCTCCTCCCTGGCCTTCTGCGGTCAATCCAGCGCCCAGAGTACTACAAGCACTTCTGCAGGCTCGTATACGCCGTCCGGATCATCCTGCAGCGCCGCCTTCCGGCCGATCAGCTGGTCGAAGCGCACAAGAACTTCATCCTGCATGCCGAAGGCCTCGAGAACCTCTACTACCAGCGGCGCCGCGAACGCCTGCACTTTGTGCGCCAGAGTGTCCACGCCACAACCCACATCGTCCCAGAAGTCGCTCGCCTCGGTCCCGGCTCCCTGTATACCCAGTGGATGCTCGAGAATTACATCGGCAACATCACGCGGGAGATCAAGCAACACAGCACGCCGTACGCGAATGTCTCCGAACGCGCGCTGAGACGCTGCCAGGTGAATGCGCTGAAGGCGATGATACCTGCACTCGCCGAAGAGCCTGGCCTTCCACGCGGGGCAGTGGACCTCGGTGGCGGCTTCGTACTCCTGCGCGCACTCGATCCCACCGCACGCGGCGTCACTGTGGCCGAGGCAACCGCCATTCACGCTTATCTCGCAGGCGCAGGTGCCGCCTACCCCGACTGGGTGCCGATTGTGCGTCGTTGGGCACGGCTCCGCTTGCCCCATGGCCAAATCGCGCGCACCGCATGGAAGGAGTGCCAGCTTGAGGCACGCGGCCGCAGTCCTCGCCGCGCTCGCATGGTCAAGGTACGCCCCACGCAAATACCCCTCATCTGCACAGCTAACCCCTCCCGGTAGTTGATTGGACAGCCCAGTCGCTTCGCGGAGATCCAGTACTTCTTCCAACTCGAGATCGCAGGCACCGAGCGCACCCTGGCCATGATCGCACCCTTCATCGGGCCCGACACTGACATCCTGGCCGAAAGCTTGAACACCGTCCTCGCCTGCCGATTCCCTGGAGACGAAGCACGCGAGGTTGTCAATTTTGCTAACATCGCATCTGTAGTCGCCATGGTGCCTCTGCCGATGACAGCAGCGGAAGCCTTGCACCCGGATGCTCAGGGAATGTACAGCAACCGCCACTTTGTTGTGGAGAAGCCCGGGCTTGACGTCGCTTTGCTCGCAGGGCGCGAGGAGGACATGAACGCTTGCGAGGACGATCTGGAGTAAGGCAGTTATATAGGAGGCGAATTTGTACTAGTACAGGCTTATACACGCTTTCTTGGACCACTTGGAGGTACTAGAGGACTTGTATAGGTTATCATATAACACAGCAAACGAGGAATGGTGCAACACAGCGAGGAAGAGGGAGTACAACAGGGGAGACAGCAAGTAAAGGCGGGGACAGGCGGGGAAAGCACACATGTCGAGAGCCAGTATAGGGACAGCAGCAAGTAGAGAGGAGGGATGAGAGTACATGCTACGTACGGCGACGTTTTCGGTCCGGAGGAGCGAGAGACAGCACCTGTGAATGCCGTGTAAAGGAGAGAGTGGGGAGCCGCGCTACGGTTTCATCGTCTGTGACCTCACCATACTCGTGAGCTGGGGGAGAGTCCTGCGGGTGCGCGTATGCGAGATAGTCCAAAGCGGTGTCGCGCTGCGAAGGGGGTGGCGAGCCTTGCGCTGCACAGGCCGGAGACGGTGGTGGGGAGAAGGACTGGTCCAAGACGGCGTGGACCTGGGACGGTGGAGGTGAAGGAGAGTCGAATGCGGCCTGGCCCACAGGCGGTGATGGAGAAGGCGAGTAGGCCGTGGCTTGAGCCGCACACAGCGGCGGGGAGAACCATACTTCCGTGGAGGGGACAGGGGGTGAGGGGGAAGATTGACATAGAGGTCGTGATTGCTCTGGTGACGGTGAACGCGGGAACGTGGTCTCGCCGGTAGATCCGGATAGCCTCTCTCGCATGATAGGGAGGAGCTGTTCCACCAAGGGGGCGGTGAACTTGGCGACCAGTATTCCCTCGACGTCGTCAAGGACATGCGCAGCAAGTGCCTCCGAAAGCGGTCCCTCTAGTACTCCAACTATGGTGCTGAGGAGAGACTGCTGGACAGGTTGATGGAGGAGAGGGACAAGGGTGTTCACGAGATCGCCAACGGCCGCTGGGCCGAGGTGAATAGGTGGTTGTGATGGATCTAGCGGCGGGGTCCACGCAGGAATAGCTAGCGGCTTCAGCGGAGTCTGGATGACCTGGAGCGCTCTGATGACTTCCGCAAACCCGGCAAAAACATTCTTGTGGTCCTCGTGAAGCTCCCGGGAATCAGGAGGCGCTTGGGCCTCGGCATGCTTGCACGCGATTTCGGCGCACAGTGTCGAGAGTTCGAGGAGGCGCACAGCCAGCAAGCCTCGAGTAGTTGTGGTCAACAAGTCAACCTTTTTGGTAAGCAGGCAAGCTTGTAAGAGGGAGTTGACAGCAGCCATAGCTAGAGGTGGTAGTGATAGTATACGAAGGCGAACGGAGGCCAGGACGGACTTAGACGAATTCGCGGCATCCACCCGGTCACGTGATCCCGTCGCGTTTTCACGCGACGCGACACGGATTCCTGTTTTGTCTTCTCCCACTACCACCTCCCACTCAAAAACGCATACATCCACCCTTTCCTCATGCAACACACTCAGTTTAATTGGCAGAGCTCTCTCATGGGACCTGCAGATTTCTCTGAATCTTCCAGCCGCTCTCATTCAGTCACCCTGGCTATGTATGCCCACCATCAAACGAGCAGCGCTACGCCAGGCTCCCACCCCATGGGCAGCTCTCCGTTCCAGGGGCTCGGTCCCGCCGTAATGATGGTAAGTGCATAGTGGATGTCACAGCCGTTTGCTAACGCCATCCCAACGGCCAGGGACCCGGCAACCAAACACTCGGGTTTGGCGAAACACTGGCAGGGAACCTCGGGGAAGATCCAGTTGTTCGGGCCTTGCATGAGAAGATCGCGTGCCTTGAGTACGTCGATGCCTGCATATCTCATATTGTATACCGAGCTGACTAGTATGCGACAGGGCAATAATACAGTGACTATATGCGCTGGTTCTGATCAGTTTCCACCCTGACCTTAGTCACACAGTGCCCGGAACACCCACGGAGCGCAGCCGACAATCAGCTCGGTATCATCGCGCTATGTGCCGGAAGTCGACGCCAACGGCTGGTATGTGAATAAGCCGCGCATGCAATGCAATTTTCCACAGGTACGAATTCCATGAGTGGCCAAAGCATCCCCTACATGACGTCTCCCAGGCCCTGTACTGGCGACCTAGTGACTGGAGGATCGCTCAGAAGTCCTCCACCAAACCCGGGGATGCAGCAGGCCAGAGGGGCCCCACACGCATGGCCGAGGGTGAGAACGTCGTCCTGACGTTCATCACGGACTGTAACGACCCTCCGCGGTCGTTACGGGTTCTTGTAGGACATAGCGCTAGTTGCACTATGTCGCGATCAGTACCTAGCGCTAGTTGCGCTAGGATAAGATACCGCGTAGATATCATGTAGTAGATAGACGCGTACGACGCGCGGGTATTCGGAGCCCGCGCGTCTGGTGAGGGCAGCCTTCTACAACTGCCCCACCATCTCCCGAGTACGCCGAGCCCTAATAGAGCCCGGACCAGAGTACTTGGAGACTGCGGGCATCAGAAGTGCCCGACACCCGTGAGTTTTACACTTTTTTACTCTTACCGTGTTAGAATCGCCCGATTTGGGGCTCGACGTGCAACCACGTCATCGAACTCTAATCCCCTAGCAACCCCCATCCGCATCCCCAAGAATGAGCCACCACAGCTCAAACAACCCCACGAACCCGCGAACCCCGCGGGCCTCGACTTCTACCTCGAACCAAACCCCCCGCGCTGAGTTCGGCGCGGGTCAACCCGCCACGTCACTCCCTCGATCTACAGAGGGCGAGGGTGGACCCTCGATACCACAATCAGTGGTATCCGGCGGCTTAGACGATACCACGAACCCTACTAGGGGTCGTGCGACTGCCAGCGTGCATGCTGGACGACCGGCTTCAGACCAAGCAGGCCCGTCACGACGATCAGGCTCCGCTGCGAGCTCGCTTAACAGTCGGAGTCTTGCCAACATTGGGCAAGACTGGCAGGATCTGCGTGAGGGACGCTCGCAGCAGTTGGCTGCGAGCTCGTCAGTGTCGGCGGCACCGGCACTGAACCTTGCGCCGTTGCGCATGGTAGTTCGGGAATCGAAGAAACGATTCCGTCTGCTGCAGAAGCAGATACTCGAGGCAGAAAACGAGACGAACCTCGCTCTGCATTCCGCATTAGCGGAATTAGGTCTAGGTGACCTAATGGACGAAGAGGACGAGGAGGACCTTACCGCTCGCGCTATAGCGGTAAGTGAGGATGCCGATGCAGGGCACCACATTCATCAGCCTATCGTGGCTGGTGAGGATGAAAGCGACGAGTTGCCTATGACAAGGGCAACCATAGACACACATATCAGGTCAACTGCTGATCCGCAACTGGAGAACTTCGCGGATGATCGCGAAGTAGAGGATGCACTGTTGGATCCTCGCCAGCGTATCGTAGCTGGCCGGATTGAACGACTGAGTCGTGCGGGGCTGTATGATCCACCGCACACGACGGCGCAACTGCCGCCGTCCTCATCAAACCGTCGAACTGGCGATGCACAGAACGCCGTTCCTACTCGGAACGTGGCATTCGATCATCCGCAAGGCTCGACTAGGGCTGCGCACGTCGCGCAGCCAAGTCCATCCTCGCCCAGCGATTATCCCGCTGAGCCTATGTCTGCGTCCCAAGGACCCGCGTACCGTCAAGAACGGCCGCCTGGACTATGGGACTGGAAACACCCTCGACGTTCAATGGGAGCGTCTGCATACTACGGCACCATCTGGTGTAGAAATGATACATCAGGAACCGGTAAGTCCTGTGGGACGCCATACAAATATAACCGGCTATAAGCGAACCCCCCCGGGGCTTCCGGGATCAGTGATGGCTCCTGCCTTATAGGGTAGGCAGCCTCCGGGAGGCCTGCTATCTCCCCAGAGATAGCAGATGTGGCTAATCTGGAGAGATAGCAGCCTTATCTCTCCTGATTAGCCACATCTGTTATCTCCCGGGCCTCCCTCCCTTCCCGGTGGCCCCGGAGCGCGGGCGCTTATTTCCCGTTTAGGTCGGCAGGATGGGGGGTGTTCCCCCCTCAATAGATAGCTCATTTCCCTACCGTTTGGGCTGAAAGGAGGCTCATTCTGTTCGCATTTTTAGGGCGAATACAATGGTGGTTTGATCTCGGCGATTGGGCCATGTACAAGCCCGCTAGTATGTAGCACTGATCTGCCCTTACAGGACTGGTAAATAGGCGATATCTCGCCCATTTCCTCGCGCGCCGCCACGGTAGAAGCACCCCCGGAATGGGGGCGTCGATGCGCACCTAACGAGCCCTTACGCGCAAGAATCCGACCGCGGGGGGCCGAGCTGTGTAGGTGCCTCCTGGGAGGAGGTGCCCCAGCTGTATCTCAACCATCTATGGACGGATTTGAGTGAGGAAGGGCTTATACAGTAGCTGTAATAGCATAGTAGATAGGCAGGCCCAGCACTCAGCCCTCAGTCTCGTATAAGAGGCAGGAATGCCTCATGAGACGCTTTCTGAGACACCTACAGTAAATAGTACATACAAAGCTCAGTTTCTTACCGTTTCCCCAGATCTCTTTTGATCCTGAGAGCTGTGGAATGCGTGTAGTTAGGTGTACCTTCATCTTCCTTATCGCGCCGTGCGCAAGCTATAAAATTGCTTATCAGTTTAAGAACGCAGCTCATTCTGGGGGCAGATCGCCTACCCCTGGCAGGGTAAACAGTACCTACCTCAAACGGGGCAGCAAACACGAGCAGAACGCAGGTGAGTTTGCGGAAAATGGTGGAGAACTGACAGAGATATGCATTTTATAGTCTACAGACAGCCACTCAAGTGAATTCTCGAGTGGCACTGCTTGTGAGCAGAGTGAGACGCGTCTCACTTCTGTCTCTGGGACAGTGTTACTCTAATTTCTCGCTCAGTTCTCCACCAATTCACATGCTTTTTTTTGCGCTTCGTAGGTATTTTATACACGGACCCGACGGCGCCCTCGCGAGCGCGATACGCCCCCAGGAGGATATTCAGGAGGCTGAATATCCTCAGAAAGCGCGAGCTCAATATCTTTTACAGTATGTTGCGCATGGATCTGAAAATTGAGAGATCTATAGTACAGTATGGTATACACCTACGGCATAAGACAGCGCCCGTCTGGAAGCATGGGGGAGCACTGAATCGAGCGAGGGAGCTGACTACTAGGTAGGTACTGTCTGCCCTCTCCAATTGGGTAGACCTCGCTGGGCGTGCGCAGAATGGGTTTCCTGCCTTGCCATACGTAGCATGAGTATTTTAGGCCCTTCCCCGGCCGGATCCGCCCACAGATACTCGAGGTAGAGCTGGGGCACCTCCTCCCAGGAGGCACCTACACAGCTCGGCCCCCCGCGGTCGGATTCTTGCGCGTAAGGGCTCGTTAGGTGCGCATCGACGCCCCCATTCCGGGGGTGCTTCTACCGTGGCGGCGCGCGAGGAAATGGGCGAGATATCGCCTATTTACCAGTCCTGTAAGGGCAGATCAGTGCTACATACTAGCGGGCTTGTACATGGCCCAATCGCCGAGATCAAACCACCATTGTATTCGCCCTAAAAATGCGAACAGAATGAGCCTCCTTTCAGCCCAAACGGTAGGGAAATGAGCTATCTATTGAGGGGGGAACACCCCCCATCCTGCCGACCTAAACGGGAAATAAGCGCCCGCGCTCCGGGGCCACCGGGAAGGGAGGGAGGCCCGGGAGATAACAGATGTGGCTAATCAGGAGAGATAAGGCTGCTATCTCTCCAGATTAGCCACATCTGCTATCTCTGGGGAGATAGCAGGCCTCCCGGAGGCTGCCTACCCTATAAGGCAGGAGCCATCACTGATCCCGGAAGCCCCGGGGGGGTTCGCTTATAGCCGGTTATATTTGTATGGCGTCCCACAGGACTTACCGGTTCCTGATGTATCAACTCTACAACAGCAGCTGACTACGGAGGATTACCTCCTATGCAGCCAGCGGAAGCTACGGAACCGCTGGCATACACGGGGCCTGTAGTAGGGCCTCGTGATGGTGTAACGATCAGCCGTCTCGTACGGATGATAGATGAGATGGTTGGATCACCTCCAGAGGGTGATCCCCCTGCGTACTTGAAGGTGGCGAAACTTGCGCCACCCAAGACGTACGAGGGGAAGGACGATCTCGATGCACTCGAGGTATGGCTGCGAGGCCTCCTCGAGTACTTCAACACGTTGAGGATCACGGGTCCTAGGATGGACCGTGACCGTGTCCGAATATTGGGCACTGCACTTAGCGGTGATGCCGCTACGTGGTTCTACAACACTATACAGTCTCCGTCGCGCGATAAGCGCGACTGGATATTCGAGGAGACTGTTATAGCACTCTATCGTAGGTTCATCCATAAGGATTTGAACCTACTTGCGGAGCAACAGTATGCTTCGCTAGTTTACCGCTCCAGTGACGGAGGGGTTGCAGCTTTATATGAGAAGCTGCTGTACATATCCGAAAGGATGTGGGAAAAGCCTACGCCCTTCCAATTGCGTAGGAAGTTCATTGAGGCGTTACCCGAAGACATCGAGTACCTACTTACCGTTGTTAACGGTATGTCTCCTCAAGAACACGACTTGGCACAATTGTACCAAGTGGCTCAAGATATTGAGCAGAAGTCGCGCGCTATGCGGCTTCGGAAGTTAGCTCGCGAACCTTCGCGAGCACATACTATACCGAACACCGGTGCTAAGCCGACGGTAGAGGCACGCCCGCAACGAGGAGTGCGTAATGTACTTAGGAAGCCAACGGCTTCGGCTTCCCGTAGTAATAATATTACGATACATAAAGCTACTACTGGCTTTAAACGCCCTTCGACAGACGTGCGAGGTGGTTCGGTACCGCGTCAGCCTGGCGCGGTGCAGCAATCCGCGTCAACTGCGCGGATTGATAAGACTCAGAAAGCACCTCTTAAGTGCTATTCCTGTGGTCAAATAGGCCACTTCGCGAGCGACGCGAAATGTCCCAACTACGGGAAGAAATCCGCTACAGTACAGCGGATGTTCGCTCAGCGTGTCATCGACGACACGTCGGACGACGGCAACGAGCCGTCTACACAACAAGACGTTGCCGACGACAACACGGCAACTCGTCCCGAGGATCAAGAGCCTGAACCCGAGGCTCTTGCGGATAGCCCAGACGATAACGGAGAATATCCGTTGTCAGACTATGGTCTGGAAGGATCTCAGTATGATCCTGACGAGGATCATTACGCATCTCCTGGAGAGGGAGATGCAGATGAATACTTCATCGCGATGCGTATTGCACCGCTGGAAGAGGCCGAACCTGAGCCTCTTCGGTTACACACCATGGCGGTTGCACCCACGCGAGGGTACAAGCAGGCCTGGTTATACGACAACAAGATACGTCGTATAGACGATCCCGCGGCGCAACCTGTGCGCACGCTCCAGGCCCAGCGCACACTATGCGCTGAGATTACAATCAATAAGGTCACAGCTCTGGCCTTATTCGACTCGGGCTGCACGACCGATTCGATTACGCCAGAGTTGGCGTATCTGAGTCGCGCAGATCGTATCGATCTGGCGCAGCCTGTAGGGCTGCAATTGGGAACCAAGGGCAGCAAGACGCGCATCAATTATGGTGCGCAAGCAGAGCTCAAGGTGGGCTCTGTGAATACTACGCAATACTTTGACGTAGTAGACATCGATAAGTACGATGTCGTGTTGGGAACTACCTTCTGCAGGAAGCATGGAGTAATCCTAGACTTCCGTGCAGGTACGGTAGAAGCATGGAGTAATCCTAGACTTCCGTGCAGGTACGGTAGTAATCAACGGCAAAAGTTTGCCGTTGTTCGATCCTGAGGTTTCGACGACTGCGAAACCCGAACCCAAGAAATGGGTTCCTCGATTCCAATTCGAAGGTACTGCTAAACCTAAGCAGTAGGACAACGTAGCGAGTTCCACAAGAGTGGAACCTCCCCACTCTCGTTACGACAAGTCCGGAGGGTCGTCAGGAGGGGGAGGGAACGGTGTAGAAACTGTTAAGATTCCTGAACGACACCAAGGGCGAGCCAAAGATAGCTCGCCGCCGAACATTGGCGAAAAATTCATTCCGACGATGCATTCGTCGCGAGGTCCTAGAAGGGACAAGTATGGGTACGAGGACCCATACGGCATCAACGAGCTCTTGGACAAGATAGCCAAGGAGCAGTGGGAAGACGAACAGATCCGACAAACCCACGCTGGGTTCGTCATAGACGAGGAAGAGGAGGAGCTGAAAGCTCTTCGTGACCGCTGGTATGCGGCCACCGAGGACATTATGCGTCCTGCGCCGGAGCATCTCCCGCCGTTCCGGGAGATCAATCACCACATTCCGCTCATCGATGAAGCGAAGAAATATCGCTATCATCTCCCACGTTGCGCGGACGTGGTGAAGCCAGAGCTCATAGCGAAAATCAATCGCTATGTGAAGGCAGGCTGGTGGCGACCGGTAACGGTCACGCAAGCAGCGCCTCTGCTGTGCGTTGCCAAGAAGAATGGCAAGCTGCGCACCGTACTCGATGCGCGACAACGAAACCAGAACACGGTGCACGACCTGACACCGTTTCCGGATCAAGACCAGATCCGGATGGACGTTGCTCGAGCGAAGTATCGCTCGAAGATTGATCTGTCCGACGCCTACGAACAGATCCGCATAGTTGCGGAGGACGTGTGGAAGACCGCGTTCGCGACGCCTTACGGGACGTTCGTGAGCGAGGTCATGCAACAGGGCGACACCAACGCCCCGTCCACATTCCAACGTCTAATGACAGCCATATTCCGTGACTGTATCGGAAGGTTCGTCCATGTCTATTTGGACGACATTTTCGTATTTTCGGACTCCAAGGAGGAGCACGAAGAACACTTAAGGATAGTGTTCGAAAAGCTTCGAGAGGCGAAGCTTTTCCTAAGCCGCAGCAAGTGCGACTTATACTCCAAAGACTTGGATTGTCTCGGTCACCGAATAGATGACAAGGGACTACACGCCGATACGGACAAGATGAGCCGTATCAGGAACTGGCGAACACCTCGCTCGTATAACGAGGTGCAGCGGTTCCTCGGGCTAGTAAACTATCTGGCACATTTTATGCCAGATGTAACGGCGTACACATCGCCGTTATCGGACATGGTCCATAACGACCGTCCGTTCGTATGGCGCGCACTGCACGACAAGTGCTTTGAATCTATCAAAGCACTCGCGTGTAAGGTGCCCATACTGAAGCCGATAGATCCGGCTTCCACAGATCCCATTTGGTTGATCTGTGATGCGTCCGTGTATGGACTCGGAGCGTTATACGGGCAAGGACCCGACTGGCAAACTTGCAGGCCAGCCGGGTTCCTGTCGAAGAAATTTACGTCCGCACAACGGGCGTATCGAACCTACGAGCAAGAAGCTCTAGCCATCATGGAAGGCTTGTTCAAGTGGGAGGACAAGCTCATAGGACGAAAGCTCAATATAGTCACTGACCATAGAGCTCTCGAGTTCCTTGAGGGACTCGAGCGTCCTAACCACCGTCAGATACGGTGGTACGAATTCTTGTCGAGGTTCGACAAGACGATTACCTATATTCCAGGTAAACTGAACAAAGTAGCGGACTGTTTGTCCCGCTACTTCGAACACGACGACATAGAGGAACTAGCCGAAGATTTCGACTATGTTAACGCCGATTTGCGGCTAGATCCTGAAGGGGATGATCTCCCCTTCTCCCGACTCATCGAGCTACGCGCAGCTCGAGTGTTGCGTCGATCTGCGCGGAAACTCGCGCAGCTAGAGACAGATAACGCGCACGCTACACGCGTGCAAGAACCAATAGAGGAACGAGTCGTAGAGTCGGCTCGTTACGCTGCACACGCACCTATCTCGGTGACTGCAGCAACCACGGACAGCGACAATGTGACGCTGTCGGACTCGCTATCTGCGGGTCCCTCTTTGCGTGTCTGGGTAGAAGGAGACGACGGCTTCCTGAAAGCCGTCAAGTCAGGTTATGTTAATGACCCGACGTTCCAGAAAATACTGGAACGGCCTACTCAGCATCGCGCATTCGTAATGCGCGAGGGTGTGATATACACCAAGAACCGTGAAGGCGACGAGGTATTGTGTATACCTCGTGGTCTGTATCGGAAACGGGCCCTTCAGGAGCTCGTGTTAGACCAAGCGCATAGCGCGCTTGGACATCTTGGACCTCAGCGCACGTCAGAGTACGTGCGCAAGTGGTTTTGGTGGCCCGCGTTACGCAAGGATGTAGACAAGTTCTGCATTTCGTGCGGCGTGTGCCACACCACGAAAATAAGTACACAGCCCCCTATAGGGCTGTTACACTCGCTACCGATACCTACGGTGCCATGGACGTCTATGTCCATGGATTTCTTCGGTCCGTTTCCGCCCTCGCACGGATACGACTACATATGGATTGTAGTCTGTCGGTTGACCTCGATGGTACACCTCATACCCATCAAGACAACCGACACAGCGTCAGACCTGGCGCTGGTCTACTTCAGGGAAGTAGTCCGTCTACACGGACTACCGGACTCCATAGTCTCTGATAGAGACTCGAAGTTCACTTCCAAGTTCTGGAAGGAGCTGCATCGCCTTATGGGGGCGAAGCTGCTTATGTCCACGTCGTTCCATCCACAGACGGATGGATTATCTGAGCGTAGTATACGCTCAGTGTCGCAGATACTCCGTGCACTGGTAGCTCCTGACCAGTTGGACTGGTATGAGAAGCTACCGATAGCGGAGTTCGCTATCAACTCTGCGGTCAGTTCTACCACAGGGTTCGCTCCGTTCGAGTTGAACTACGGGTACCTCCCGCGTTCTATGAACGGAATCGGAACGGATACTCCGTTTCGAGGAGTGCGAGAATTCGCACTCAGAGCCAAGGCGAACTTGGAGATGGCGCATGATGCCATCATCGAGGCGCGAGTGCGCCAGACACACTATGCGAATAAGCATAGGCAAGCCGAATCCGACTTTGAGGTCGGGGACAAGGTATATCTATCGACAAAGAATTTGTCGATACCTAAGGGCCGGGCACGAAAGCTCGTGCCTAAATACATCGGACCGTATGCTATAATTGAGAGCATACCCAGTACGTCAAACTACGTACTGGAGTTACCAGAAGAACTCCGGAACCGAAGGATACACCCTCGGTTCCACGCGTCGCTATTACGACGCTATGAGCCAAACGACGATGCGGTATTTCCGCATCGTGAGGCGAAGTCGTATTACGACTTCGGCAATGAAGACTCCACCGAATGGTTGGTGGAAGAGATTATCGGCCACGAGTGGAATGGCAATAAGTGCCAGTTCCACGTGCGGTGGACGATGGGGGACCATACATGGGAACCCTACGAGCACTGCAAGGAGCTCGTAGCATTAGACGAGTATTGTCGTCTAATGGGCGTGTCATCTTGGCGCGCGTTGCCCAAGAAAACATCCGCCAAGACATAGCGGATGTACGAAGCGCAACATGCGCTTCGTGATCAAGACTACCCGATTGAGTAGTCGTGGTGAAGGACAGAGCACGCGCAGAGAGCGCGTGACCGTGAAGTAGTACGTCACGTGCAGGCTCGCGTGCGCGAGGCAGCCACCGACGCGTTCGGACTCCGCCGGCGCTTTAAGACGGCGACCTCGCGAGTGCAGGGTCATAACCGACCTCTGCCACCTCACCACCACCACCAACAACGACGCCCACGCCATGAACGACGCCCCGCAAGACAACACGCAAGCCAGCAGCTCCGGGCAGCAAGCCTCGGAGCAACAGGGGTCGCAACCTGCGGCCCCGGGCCTAGCGAGCGTCAAGGGTATGGCGGGTAGCCGCGGGTTTTCGCGGGTTAGGCGCCCGGGTACGGGTACGGGTCTGTATGGGGTGACCCGCCGTCTACCCGCCACCCGCGGGGCTTCCCAGACCATCGAGCTACCCGATATGGTATGTATATCTCATCCACGGGGCGGGCTTCGCGCCCTTGGCTTCAGCCACCTTCCTTCCGCATATGGTAGTACTGCATAGTACCTCATGTGGGCCCGATGGTCGCGCTGCTCGATAGTCTGGATGTAAATACAGAGGCTACGGATTAAATCATCGAACCATCTTCCCCCCACCCATGGCCAAGCCGTCCCAGCGCAAGCGGCCGCGCGCGCGCAAGAGTACAAGTCCTCCCCCGCCGCCTGCGAAGAAACCGAAGGCGGCTGCGGGGAAGGCTGCGACGGGCGCGAGCGCGAGCGCGCGTAGCGGCTCATCGCAGTCGAGCAGCGCGAAGTCGAGCGGGGCGAAGTCGAGCGGCGGCGCGTCGCAGTCGAGCAGCCGTCCGGCAGCCTCCTCCAGTCGTGCCGGTGGAGGTCAGGGTGGGGCGCGCTCGTCGAGCGAAGGTTAGTGAATATCATCAGATCACATTGTACCCGATAGCTTACCGTGCGCGCACTGCACCAGCGACCGAGCCGATCGTCCTCAGCGATGACGACGAGGCCCCCAACGGCAGCCCCGACGCTGCTGCTCAGGCCGATGGCACCGATGCCGAGGACGAGGATGGTTTTGAGGACGTTGATGAAGATGACGAGGCCCTCCTAGGTGAGCCAAACCTAGTCAGCAGTTGCCGTGACTGACAGGACCCGACAGAGCGGCTGCAGAAGACGTGGAACTCACCGGTGTACGCGTTCTACAAGGACCCCCTTGTCGAGTACATCGGGCCCACCGCGCGGCGCGCGCTTGTCTTTGCCTGCCGTGGGCGCGGGTGCCGCGTCCTGGTCAACCGCTTCCTTGACAAGGGTGACTCGGCGTCGACGAGTAACCTGATGCGCCACGCAAAGCGGTGTTGGGGACTCGACACCGTGAAGGCGGCCACGAAGGCCAAAAACGTCGATGTCGTGCGCGAGAAGATCGTCGGCCCCTTGCTGCGTAACGGGTCAATCGTCGAGGCGTTCGAGCGTAAGACTGGGACGGTTACTTACAGTCACCGCCCGCACACTCAAGTCGAGACGCGGACGGAAGTCGTACGTTGGGTTGCCGAAAGTCTGCGGCCCTTCAAGATCGTGAAGGACCGCGGTTTGCTCTCGCTTTTGAAGACGGGCCGACCCGATTACTTCGTGCCGTCCCCTTCTACGGTTGCGCGCGACTTGAAGGTTGTTTTTGCGCGGACGCGCAATCGGATCGCGAAGGCCCTGCAGGTGAGTTCAGTATGACTCACTCGTGCACCCCGTGTGCTCACCTTCCTCAGGAGTACGAGGGCGACCTCCATTTCGCCATGGACGAATGGTCGTCCCCAAACCATCGCGCCTTCATGGCAATTACGGTCCATTTCCTGCGCGATGGGAAGCCCGTGTGCCTCCTCCTCGATTTCATCGAGGTGGCGTGGTCGCACTCGGGCGTGAACCTCGCCGCCGCCTTTGCCGATGTTCTGAATGAGTTTGGGATCGCTGAAAAGGTCAGTTCGCATTGTTTGGGTCCCGGGATTCTTCGTTGCTTACCTGTGCTCGCTAGATCCTTGGTGTCACTTGCGACAATGCCTCGAATAACGAGACCATGGTCGAAGAACTCATGGACCTCCTCCCGAACTTCCCGGGTGCCGTCAATCGCGTCCGCTGCTTCGAGCACGTTCTGAACCTGGTGGCCAAGTCCCTCATCAAGTCCTTCGATGTGCGGGCCGAGCGCGACGCAGCCGAGGCGGAGGCAGATGCGCAGGAGCTTCTAGATCTGGTCAAGGAGATGGAGAGCGAGGAGCTCACCACGCGTGCGGAGGAAGCGGCCGCCGAGACCGAGGCCGCGGAGAAGGACGACCTAGACGATGAGATCGATGCCGTTGCGGGCCTCAGCGACGAGGAGCGCGAGCAGTTCGAGCGCGACGTATTGCCTGTTAAGCTTGTGCTCGCGAAGGTCAGTAAAATGCTAAGGCCACTGTTTGACGTACTGATCCCTGCCCTTAGCTCCGCAAGCTCGCCTTCAAGATCGTGCATTCCACTACCAAGCTGCTTCCCGCTTGGAAGGCGCTGTTGAAGGAGCTTGGCCTGCCGGACGCCTTGATACCCCGGGACGTCCGTACGCGATGGAATTCCACGTTCGCGATGCTTGCCGCGTGCCTGGCGCATCGAGAGGCTATCAACAGGCTGTGCAGTGAGAAGAGTAACGGCCTGCGCAGTTTTGAGCTGACGGAGAGGGAGTGGGCGATAGCTGCAGAGTTGCGGGACGTCCTGAAGGTTTGTGCGCACGTCGCGTCCAAACCTTGTTTCCCGATTTGGACGTTGCTGACGCCCGCGCGCGCAGATCTTCAAGGACGCGACCATGTTCTTCGGCCAACATACTCCCAACCTTGCCTCCGTCATCCCCGCCATGGATCATATTGACTCTCATCTGGCTTCTATCTCAGTAGACGAGGACACCTACGACAGCGCCATCCGCGTGGCCGCGACGCTTGCGAAGACAACGCTCAACAAGTACTATTCGCTGACGGACGCCTCCAATACCTACCGCATCGCAATGAGTAAGTCTGTTCTACTGGTTGCACGCGCGTGGGTTTCGGGACACTGTCACCTCGCGCGTGTCCGCGCGCGCGCGCGCGTTTGTTTGTATGCTGAATACTCTCTCTCTCTCTCGCAGTCCTTCACCCGCGCCACAAGCTCGCCTACTTCAAGAGGATGAAGTGGCCAGACCAGTGGATCGCGACCGCGCGCGAGATGATCCAGGATGAGTACAAGACCCGTTACGCAAACCGCAGCAGTGACACCAGCGAGGACGCGCGGTCTGAGAGCCCCGACGACCAGTCAGCACCAGGGAGTCCTGCTGCTGAGCGCGCGCCCGCGCGCGCGAAGGTCAGGACTTATCACCATTGGGCTATCGGTTAAACTGACATGTTTGATTATTCATAGGCTCCTACCAACATCTTCGAGGCCCTCGAGGACGAAGACATCGCGCCAGAGGAGCTCGGCGATGAGCTGACAAGATATCTCAACACGGACCCGGAGCGCGTCAAGGATGCCCTGGAGTGGTGGAACGACCGCCGCGCGACATATCCGAAGCTGTCGCGCATGGCGTTGGATTATCTGAGCATACCAGGTGCGTACTAACAGGGCCACACGGCGCATGAGTTACTGACTTCAGCTCGTGTTGCAGCCACATCTATCGAGCCCGAGCGCGTGTTCAGTCGCGGACGGCTCGCCCTCCCGCACACGCGCAATAGGCTGAGCGCGCAGAGCACGCGCGCCGTCATGTGTGTAGGAAACTGGAGCCTGGGAGGGTTTATCCACCGCGCGGATGCGCGCAAGGTTGGCAAGTTGGATGCGATCGCGGACGACTCGGACGCGTCGGATTTCGAGATGGAGGAGGGGTGGGACAAAATAGACTTAGATTCGTTGTAGTACATGTACTCTACCTCTGCGGCCCAATGCGCGATGTCCGAGAGCAGCTCGCCCGCACGAAACCGCGCACGCGCGCGTCCTCCTTCTCTGTCTACTTCAGAAATACATGAGTATCCCGCAACCTGTGTTTTCACCACGCGCGCGCCGGGTGGAGTGCGCGTGTGCTTCTTCTGTGAGTGCGCGGCCCTATTTAGAATGTAAGACGGCCCAGGTGCGCGGTGTATTAGCAAAGACATTATCTAAACAGGAAATGATGGTGTTAGTCCCGCGCGGGCTTGAAATTGTATCACTACTCCTCTCCCGCTTGCTCTCACCCTCCTCGCCCGTCCCAGCCATGTCTGCATCCTCTCAGTCCGCAACAACCGGCGCGCGCGACGATCAAGCCACGCCATTCAACGCCGTGTGGCCGCAAGGGCCGTGGAACCGCGGCGCGGCTGCGGATTCGAGTGTGCCGGATGAGGACGACAGCAGCGATAGCGACGCCGACGAGCCATTGTCAGAGGAGGGCGACACGGGCTACGAGGAGCTCTTCAACGGCGGTGCGCTCCTGGTCCTGGAGTTTGAGGGCGAGCTGTCCGATGAGGTGCCGCTGGCCAATATGGAGATGAGCTTGTGGATCCAGGGGAGGATGCGCCTTGAGGGGACGTCGGACGAGGTTTTCTTGGAGCCTGCAGAGGTGAGCTACACGATCAGTTCTCCTACACGATCTCCGATGTGACTGCGACTCACCGTGTTGCAGCTCCCACTGCCCACCACCTACGAAGAGGTGCGCGCCCTCGATCCGCAAGATTGGGATGATGCGCACGCGCGCATCTTGGAGCGCTTCGGCGCGGTCTTCAGCGCGGACCAGGCGGACGCGGTAGGCGTCCTCTGCTACGTCCACCGGTGGTTCCCCGGCGCGCCGTCTCACGCCAGCCCGCGGGAAGCATGGCGAGAGGTTCGCGACGTCCTCGCGACCGCTATGGCCATGGGCGGTGTGCTAGGTACTCCTGCTGAGAACCTTGTACACAACGTCGGGCTGTGGGCTCGCAGTAGGGTATGGCACGGGTCAACCCCCGGGTGCGGCTGGTCTGACCCGCACCCGTACCCGCTATATACCCGTACCCGCGCACCCGCGGGTCCGGGTCCAGGCGCCGGGTGTCACGGGTGGCACGGGTGTCATACCCGTCACGGGTTACCTGTACTAGAGAGACCAAAAATGTGCATAGCTCCTTCGTTTTGCCCATACATGTACTCCAGACGTATGTTTAGCTATTCAATACAACTATCCCTGTGCAAACTACCCTGCTCCGCATTCTAAGAGGCCGCAGAACCGCTAGCCTCCGTGCCCTCCTCATTGTCCCCGTCCGAGCCGTCCTCGAACGCATCGAAGAGGCCAAATGGGTTCGCGCCGGGAGGAAACGCGTCCTGAAGACTCGAACGGTAAGCAAATAGTCAAGCGCGAGCATTGGAGAAGGGCTACATACCGGGATGCGACTGCGAGCTAGGGTATGGCACGGGTCAACCCCCGGGTGCGGCTGGTCTGACCCGCACCCGTACCCGCTATATACCCGTACCCGCGCACCCGCGGGTCCGGGTCCAGGCGCCGGGTGTCACGGGTGGCACGGGTGTCATACCCGTCACGGGTTACCTGTACTAGAGAGACCAAAAATGTGCATAGCTCCTTCGTTTTGCCCATACATGTACTCCAGACGTATGTTTAGCTATTCAATACAACTATCCCTGTGCAAACTACCCTGCTCCGCATTCTAAGAGGCCGCAGAACCGCTAGCCTCCGTGCCCTCCTCATTGTCCCCGTCCGAGCCGTCCTCGAACGCATCGAAGAGGCCAAATGGGTTCGCGCCGGGAGGAAACGCGTCCTGAAGACTCGAACGGTAAGCAAATAGTCAAGCGCGAGCATTGGAGAAGGGCTACATACCGGGATGCGACTGCGAGCCCACAGCCCGACGTTGTGTACAAGGTTCTCAGCAGGAGTACCTAGCACACCGCCCATGGCCATAGCGGTCGCGAGGACGTCGCGAACCTCTCGCCATGCTTCCCGCGGGCTGGCGTGAGACGGCGCGCCGGGGAACCACCGGTGGACGTAGCAGAGGACGCCTACCGCGTCCGCCTGGTCCGCGCTGAAGACCGCGCCGAAGCGCTCCAAGATGCGCGCGTGCGCATCATCCCAATCTTGCGGATCGAGGGCGCGCACCTCTTCGTAGGTGGTGGGCAGTGGGAGCTGCAACACGGTGAGTCGCAGTCACATCGGAGATCGTGTAGGAGAACTGATCGTGTAGCTCACCTCTGCAGGCTCCAAGAAAACCTCGTCCGACGTCCCCTCAAGGCGCATCCTCCCCTGGATCCACAAGCTCATCTCCATACAGGGACTGTACTTAGTTTGCTTATCTTACCTATCATATCATGTAAATCCAGGATTAATCCCCCCATCTATTCGGGGCCTTAGAGAGCTGAAAAATTAGAGTCAGTCCGTCCGATCACGCGATTAAGTCAGGATTAAGTCTGTCCCCGAGGGTCAGGGGGACAGAGAGTAGCGTTAATTGCGAAGGATTAAGTACAGATTAGTTCGAGTAGGTACAGATTAGTATCAGTGGGTTGTACAGTCTTCTATCCGCATAACTCTAGTAGTCGGCCCGGCCAAACTTGGGTATCTATTAGTCCATGTGTAACGAATGAAGAACCGATGTCCATTGCTCCATGTCTGAGTGGCGAGCCTGCTTGGCAAGCTCATCCCTTATAGACTGTATGCGCGTTAGTCCAATAGTAGTGTAGCGGCAGGATGAGTACTCTACCTTGCTCTGGTCAATGGTGTCGCCCGCGACGCCAGGCTTGCGCGCACCGTCGTAGAGAGCCTGGCATTCATCGCGCATGCGGCTGAACATCGTATGATGTTGATGGGCATAAGCTGCTTCGCCGGGCTGAGAGCCCGCGCGCGTAGCCGCTGCCAGCCACAGCCGCGCCATGTGATCGTAGCCTCGGATGGTTGCGCGGAAGTCGGCGCAGACGATATTGACGGCCTCATCGTAACGCAGCTTCTCTTGCCAAGCGCGGAACCATTGAGCCCTATCGACTAACGAACGTAATGGATGTCAGTGCCAGACACGTCCAAGGCGGAGCTGCATACGCACGCCAACTAGCAGGATCCTTGGGTTGCTCCTGGACGTCAGCGCGTGCATTGTCCGCTGCCCTCTTCCGTTTGCCCGCTGCACGCGCAGGACCGCACGACTCCATCGCGTCCTCGAATGCCCACCAGATCCACGAGCCGGAGCGCCGACTATCGCCCTTCTCGCGCGCGACCTTGAGGTTGGTGATGGTCAGGTCGTGGTCGAGGTCGATGCGCTTGAGGTAGAAGTCCGGGTCCGTTTTCGAGGGTGGATGAGCACGCAGTGTGAGGATCCGGTCGTATACGTAGTTGTACCGCTTCGCGACGCGTGTGCAGTGGGCGCGGGAGAACTTGGAGACATCCGCTGACCGTGTGTTGTCCTTGGTCGTATGCCCGGCGTCTTGCTTCTCTGCGATGTATGCGGCGAGATGCTTGACAGCACTGCGCACGTCGTCGAGCAGGTCGAACGCCTGCCCTATGCGTAAATGGCGCTCGTACTCGCCCAGTGTCTCCACATCGAAGTCTTGCCTCTCAGCAGCGCTGAGGTCGGACGGCAGGCCGAGCACTTCCTGCGCCTTCGAAGGCGACCCCGAACCCGTGGCCACCGAGCTCGCGGATCCAGCCGGGCCTTCGTCCACGTACTCCTCGTCGTCCTCGTCTACGTCATCTGGAGTGTCGTCGGCATCGGTCGGGGCTGGTACGCTGTCGGAGGTTGAAGCTTCCGTCCATAGACCGGGCATCAGCTTGCGCTGGATGACTCGCCACTGATCGACCTTCTTCCGCCAGGCTGTCCAGGTCGTACAGGCGACGGCGTTGTCGTCGACAAGCTCGCCCTGCGCAGCCGCCTTCTTCAGCGTGTCCTTGTCCCGCAGCGCTAACCTGTCACTACAGTCAGTACCCTCCACCGCTCAGTCAACGTCACAGCGCGTACATTTCCTGCTCGAGGTCCAGAGCCGTCCTGAGGAAGTTCGCGTATTCCTTGCGCAGGTGACTGAGGACCTGCCGAGTGTGCGTCTGCGGGTTATCGCGGTGTGCCTCGATGAGCACGGTGTACGCGCTGGTGGCGCTGGGCACTGTGATCATCTTAGCCACACGTTACAGGTGCGACGTGTCAGAGTACTCACGATCGGTGCGATTGACCAGGAAGGGGCTTGACGCGAAAGCTGCCTCCTTCTCCCTGAACGTCAGCGGGGTGGGGGCTTCGCTGTCGAATGGGATTTGCAGCCATGCTGCCACCGTGGTAGGGCCCGCGAGAGCTGTCAAACCGGCGAAGTATCGCGTCGTTCGGCGCTGTCCGTCGTACGCTTCGGTGAGCTTCTTAGCAAGGAAAGACGCTGTGTATTCGCGGTCAGCTCTGAACGACGGTGCAAACAACGTGCGCGTACCCATCCGCTCGACTTTGCACCAATTCCAGAAGTTGAACAAGTCCGTCAGCGCGTCGTGGCGCCCGCCCGCGGTCATCTCACGCGTGGGGAGACCTGCGATGTTGAACTCGGCCCAAGGGGTCTCGACGCCTTCGCCGTGGGACAGACCGAATCCGGATGCGAATGCGAGGGCGTAGACTATCTGACACAAGTCCTTGTGGGCGTAGAGGTGGAGTTTGGGTAGGAGTATCATGAGCTTCTCGACGATGGGGACCATGGCGGGGAAGTATTCGCGACATCGTTTGAGCATGTTGCGAATAATGATGCAAGCAACGTCGTATGTCAGGGCACGCTGCTCGAGTAGTTCGGTGCCTCGCAGGGCGCCGATGATTGCGTACAATGAGTGGCCACTCCTGCGGGCAAAGCGTGAGCCACAGCCAAACAATGGTCGCTGATGTGGTCTTACCGTTCCCCGGTTTGCATGTCCACGATGCCTTCCGAGCGGAATAGAACATGCTTACAAAACGTCCCGATGATCCCGCTGACGACCAGGAATCGGAACTTCCCTGGTCGCAAGGTTTTGAGCACCTGGAAGCCGCTACACGTTTGCAGCTAAATGATGTCAGCCAGGCGCGACGCAGGAGTGAGCCCGCGAACATACCGTGTCCTCGTTCTCGTAACTCTTCTCCAGGTATTGGGACATCTTCTCGTGGTTCACAAAGTACCCCTGGTCAACGGCGAGGCTGACGTCGTCCGGGTCCTCTCGCTTGGCCTTCTTGTGCAAGCTGTGGTTCCCATCGCAGCCAATGACGATGCGATATATATATCTGAGCGGAAGACAGGGTGAGCCACACGTACACGCGCGCATCAAGCGAACGACTCACTTGAGGCGGTCCGGGGTGTCCTTCCAGTCGTCAGGCAGGTTGAAGTCTGGCCAGGGGCAGGTGAAGCACGGGACGGTGATCGTGCGCTGTGGTCGATGAGGTAGAACGACGCCGTGGTATCGACCCGATCGTTTGACCATGGTCAGGTGTCGCCACACTCGCGACGCGCTGAGGAGGTCCTTGTACCGGTTCTAGGCAGGAAGTGAGCTCACGGTGTCGTAAGGGACCAGGCGCATTCGTACGCACCTCCACGGTCTCCGGAGCTGCGTTGTTGGTCAGGCGCTGTAGGACGCGATAGAAATCTTGCGCGCTCTTGTGCGAGACGTCCCAGTCGAGGTGCCAATGGCGCAGTAGAGCTTGCGTGAACGCGGTCTCCGGGCGATCCAGGCTTGATGGCCATAGACCTGCGGTGATGAGCTGATACACCGGTTCGTCGTGCCCGGCGCATTGGCAGTATTGTATTTGGCACCGATGGACACCGTTCGTGTGCACGACCACGAAGTACATCGGTCGGGCCGTCCTTGAGGCGTTGGGACAGGGTTCGTCGCGGTGGCCAAGGTACAAGATGTGCCCGAGTTCAGCAAGGTCGAGGTGTTCGAAGTGCCGTCCATTCCAGCGATCGATCCAGTGGTATGGTAGGTGGCGGTGGTCGCGAACGATGCACTCCTCGCATTGAGGACTCTTCTGGCCGCACTCTTGACACCGGGTCATGGCTGGGCGAAGGCCACACGCGCAGGGCTTCTCTATGCCGGGGTCTTGCTCGCGCTGTAAGAGTCGAGCGAGGATGTCCGCCTCGCGCGCGAGCCACTGTCTCATCTGGTACGACGGCGTGTTCTGTCAAAGGAATCAGCAACGAATAAGTACACCCGGCGGACGCGGGACGCACCTTCTTCTCGCGGGGAGTCTTCGCGGTCGAATCCTGCGGTTGTGGCCCTAGACTGCCCGACTGTTCACCATCGTCCGCGTCGCCGCCGTCGCCCTCGAGCACGGATTCCATCGGTCTCGCATCCGTCGAGGTATCCTCATCTGTGCGCGCTCTCTTCTGCGAGGGCCCCGGAGTGTCGTACTCGAGCTGCTTCTCCATCACCATCCGGTGGCCATGTTTGTCGACCTCGGACTTCGAGGTCTTGGCCACAGGACGATGATGGTCGAACCCGCGGGCAATGCCCGCGCCCAATTTCTTACCGCGTGCCCGTCGATACATAGCAAGGCCGTCGCGAGAGTTGCGGAGAGTGTACCAGGAGCATACGAGAGCAGGCGTGTCGAGAAGGAGCCCACCTCTGCGCGGGTACCCTTCCCGACCGGGACGCATCGACCAGGCGCAGGTAGACAATGAGTTGGCCACCGCACCCACAGGGGCAAAGCGTACCACGGTCCATGCCCCGGCCCAAGCGTCCAGGGGCAGTGGCTCAGATCTCCCGAGCCCCGATCTCCCGAGCGCCTCCAACTTCTCGCCGCCGCCTACGACATCTCCTGGATGTACCCCGCCAGTCCGCAATGTTCTCCAGTCTGCGTGCATGTCATGACTCTAATTACTATACAGCTATGGTAGTTACAAGTACATTGCTATCTACGGTGTGTTCGTACATGAAATGGTCAGCGCGAGCGTCCAGCTAGACGATAGGGAACCGATGCGGCACTATTGGTGCTCGACCGGCGTGCTCGAAGAAGGTGTTGACGTAGAAGCTGGCTAGCTCCTCCTCGCGGGCAGCAATCTCCGCAGGTTTGAGATGCGTGCCGAACGCCGGGGCCGCATGAATCGATGGGGGACAGCGCGGCCAACGAGCGAGCACACGCCGGAAAGCCTCTAGGGCTCCCACACGCCGGTGCAGCAGGTCGGCTCCTAACCCACCCTTCACGCCGAGGTCCTTGTCGACGTGAGGCAGAGCATACACGCTATACACGCCTCGATCGGGGAACACCTCCCCCAGGAGTGCTTCTCGATGCTCTTCCGTAAGTCCAGTACCGCGCGACGTGACGAGGAGGCGGTCGAGGGCCAACAGTTCGTGGCGGAAGCCGAGTTCGCAGACTTCCCAGATAATTGGACGGCAGGTGGGGGTGTTGAGCGTCGAGATCGGTTTCCTGAACCACAGTGGGGCACCAGATGGGGATGGATCGAAGTCGACGCGATCGAAGGCTTGTCCGAAGACATCCTCGATCTGACGCCACCGTTGGGCGGTTCGTTTAGTCGGGTCCTTCTCGCCTTGACCGGTGGCGCCGTACAGAATGTCCCGCCACCACTGCGTCGGGACCCTCGTGACACGAGCTTCCCGCAAACGAAGGACGTAGAGCCACGCCGATCGCAATCGAACCCAGTTGACGACGTAGCGGTGTAGCCTGTCCGTCGTCGAAGGTCGCAGCAGCAGCCCGGGTTCCGGGATCCAATATCCCCACGTTTCCCCCTGCGGCTTCGCGGGCCTGGACAGGTCGACGGCGGCCATAGCCTTCTGCCAGGCAGTCAGCGGCTCGGGCATCCAGTCGTGGACTGTCGGCTCGAATTTGTTGACGCCCCGAATCTGGCTGGGGTGCGGCTTCGAGTCTACTCGCGATGTTAGTTAGTGATAATACATGGCATCGGAGTTGTTACTCACAAGGAGCCGCCGATGCTCGACTGCTGCCTCCCCGCTCGCTACGTCCCGCGTTGCGCACTGGTCCTGCGCTCTGAGACGGCTCCCCACGCGCATTGCGCTTATGCTCCTTCTGGCCGATCGGCGAGGGGTACCCGCCATCCTGGTCGACGGCGAGGAGCGGCGCGCGGCAGATGTCGAGGTACGTGTGCCCTCCGCGCGCCATGGCGGCGAGATGCTTTGGTCCGACGAGCCCGCGGTACAAGACCTCGCCTTTCTCCTCACCGATCGTCGTACATATCCCAGTCGGCGCCGTGAGCGGTACAACAGCGCGGACCCGGTCGTCTGCGAGCACGGACACGTCCATGCGCACATACCAGACAGGCACGCCAGCGGCGTAGAGCCGCTGGACCATGGCCGGGTCCGTGCTGAAAGCACCCATCAGCTGCCGATTGACCGGATTGGGGCGCACGCCCGTGGCAGGGGTGCTGAGGGTCA
>PUDQ02000022.1:0-136357 GCA_002964805.2 Trametes villosa | reverse complement strand
CTCTCTCGCTACCTACTGTGGGTCCACTTTTCCAGTCGTTGTTGAACTTCCGTGTCTACGGCTGTGCCGGACCGGGAGTGGCAGTGCTAGTGGCCGTGCGTCTACGATACGCCGGCATGGACTTTCCTACTTACCATATACGTACATTCTTTTGTTCTGTACATACTCGGCATCCTGCCATCCCTACCTATGCTTCTGGTACGTTCTACGATGCTCCTGACTATTCTAGACCCGTCTGGAGCTTAGTGTTACTCAGCCATGGACATCACATGCTCTCGTCTTACTCATCGTCCTACCTTCGCTCAGTCAGCGTCCCTCCTCGCTCAGTCAGCGTCCTCTAGACGGTCATATGATCTATTCCTTATGCTTATTCATCGTCCTCCCTCAGTAGTATATAAGGAGGACTCTGCAGGCCTCTGCTCTTCAGTCGTTCTCTCACAGACTGAAGAGTAAGTCCCATATTACCTATGCGCTCTTACATGTTTACTTACTAGTACTTGTAGCCTCTCTTTGTGCGGCTTACAGGTACAGTACTATGCAATCATAGTCGTTCTCTCACAGACTGAAGACCTCTCTTTGTGCGGCTTACAGCCTTCCAGGTTCAGAGTTCATCAGGTTATGAGCCCTGCGCTCTAACCGGTTGCTCCTCATTGTCGACACCGCGCGCGCACTCTTTGCTCGTCGACCTCGCTGGTTTGTGCACACTCTCCTCCATCTTCCTAACCTCTTGACTGTGCCCGCCGACACTGCTACCAGGGGGACATTTCTGCGCTCGTGACGCAGCCCTGAGTGCTTTTACTAGCCCTACGTACTCGCACGCACCTAGCTACACAGGCCTTTTATAGTCCGGCCTTTTCTTCACATATACTTCGACCAGGCCCTGCACTTGCAGCTGCCAGTCGTCGTAGCCGGGCTCGTTCTGAGCTTTGGACCGGAGGACAACCGTTCGGACCCTCCTTACTATAGCTTTTTGCGTCGGATAGCCATACGTACCTAGTAGCTTTCTTGGGCACAGTTGGCGACTTCTATCTGGGTCTTCGGGCATATCGGCTGCCTGGATTCCTGGTGCACTGCAACAGGTGTTCATCTCTCTCTTTCCGTGCACACAGCAAGTCAATCATCGCGCTTCCCTGAACCACTTTGGAGCCCACAACAGCGGAACCCCTGGTCCTGGACTCTGAGGAAGAAGTTGACGCAGACCTTCAAGGCTCTTCTTCTGATTCCTCCGTCGCCTCCTCCGAACCATTTGACTGTTCTGGTCGCTTCCACGTCTTCGACACAGAAGATCAGTTCGATCGTCATTGGTATCCAGAGGACGACAGTTACACCCCTTGCGACGAGCATCCCTGCCCTAACCGCTACGATCAAGCACCTCGAGGACCTTCTCGAAGCTGGGCCGCTCTCATCAGTCCTCACCAGGTTGGCCATTGGCACCTCGTTCCGCTCCCTCAGTCTGCTCCCCCGTCTCCTACAACCGTTCCTCTCCCAGATTCTGAAGTCTCTTCGCGCTCGCCCTCTCCAACTCCATTCGATCTAGACTTCGGCGAAGACTTCACCGATTCCCCCGAGTTCTTCCTCCTCGTCATGGGGGATATCAAACCAGAATCTGTTCCTGCTCTCTCTTCTGCCGCTCAGTATGCGGACTGGGCCGCGAAGATGAAGGGTTACCTCATGTTCGCCGACTGCTGGGAGGCTATCACGGGCACTCAGCCCGCCACTACTGACGTGGAAGCCTCCAAGGAGTGGAAGAAGCAAAACAACAAGGCTGCCGGTCTCATCACCATCCGGACCGCGCCTAGCTTCCACTACATCCTGGATTCCGCCGCAACCGTCGCTGGCACAACTGCTACAGCCAAGCAGATGTGGGACGCGCTGCAGACCAAGTTTGGGAAACCGAACAGTGCGCACGTCTGGGGCCTCTTTGAGGCCCTCATCAGCGAAGGTCGCATGTCGGACCAGAAGTCCATTCAGGACCAGTCGAGCAAGATCGTCACCCGCCTCCGCGAGATCTCTACCAATGGGATCAAGCTCGAGGAGACGATCCAGGCCCTCATCCTCCTATCCAAGGTCCCGGAGTCCTACCGGTCGATGATCTCTGCGCTGATGGCCACGACGGAGCTCGAGAAACTCACCGTCGATGTCATCCTCGCGAAGTCTCTCGCTGAGGAGTCCATGCGCAAGTCCGGACAGTCCGCCTCCCGCGTCTCCAAGACGCAGCCTAAGCCGAAGGGCCCCTGCTCCCACTGTGGTAGTGCGACTCACCACGAGTCCACTTGCTACAAGAAGCACCCCGAGATGCGTCCCAACGGCAAGGGCAATGGTGGGAAGAAGAAGGACAAAGGGAAAGGAAAGGACACTACCAATACCGCTCACGTCGTCGCTCCCGCTGCCAATGTACTTGTAGTCGAGTCCGCAGGCGCCTCCTCCTCTGAGGACGCCTCTATGCACGCTTCTTTCTATCGTGCGGCTAATGCCGCTGGCGTGATTCCTACTCGTTGGCTTATGGACTCAGGAGCCTCTATGCACGTCACCTGGAACCTCGCCGATTTTGCTACTTATCACGAGTACAACGACCCCATTGTCTTCAGCACTGCTGGAAGTGGGAACTCTGTACTTGGTGTAGGCGAGGGTACCGTTAAGGCTGAGACGTACATCGACGGTGTTAAGTGGAAGATTACGCTACCTAAGGTCTGCTATGTCCCTAAAGCGGCCTCACGACTCTTCTCCACTGGCACTATCGAGCGGCAAGGTTATTCCATCTTCCAAGGAGACGGGAAGATGACCATCTTCAACAGGCTGCCTACGGGCTCTGTTGCTCATGGTGCTACGATTACAATCCCAGGACGTAAAATCCTGGAGGCGCAGTATGTCCCGCGTTCTAATCTCTATGAGTGTGAACTCGAGATCGCGGACAGTCTTAAGCTCGACCTGAACGTTCGTACCTATAAGACCTGGCATCGTCGCTTCGGACATGCAGGCAAGGAGGCTCTCTCCAAGCTTCCTTCGAACGTGAAAGGTGTTGATGCTATCGACCCTGCGGACGGTGAACCATGCGACGGATGCGCCTTTGGCAAATCCCATCGCTCCTCCTTCCCTCCTTCAGAGAAGCGTGCGACTGAGCCCCTTGAGCTCGTCCACACTGATCTGGATGGCCCCATGCGTACCCGCTCGATCAACGGTTACTCGTACTTCGCTGGTTTTATCGACGATCACTCCGGTCTCGCTCGCGCCTACTATCTTAAGCACAAGTCTGACGCCTTCCGTGCGTTCGACGACTACAAGGCGTGGGCTGAGAATCAGACTGGCAAGAAGATCAAGCGAGTCCGTTCTGATCGCGGGGGGGAATACACCTCGAAGGAGTTTACCGATCATCTTCGCAAGCATGGGATCGAGCACCATAAGACGATGCCTAAGTCGCCTCAGCAGAATGGACGCGCAGAACGCTGGAACCGTACCGTCGTCGAGAAGGCCATGTCCATGCTCCACCAAGCTGGACTCAGCCACGGTTTCTGGCAGCTCGCTATGGAAGCAGCCGTCCATATCTACAATCGTCAGCCCATGCGTCGCCTTAAATGGCGCTGCCCCATTACGGTCTGGGATGGGACCGTCCCCGACGTGTCCTACTTCCGCGTTTTTGGGTGCAAAGCATATGTTCACGTGCAGAAGTCAGAGCGCGCTGGAAAGCTCGACAAGAAGGCTGTCGAGATGACCTTCGTGGGGTATGAAGCCGGTTCAAAGGGGTACAGATTTTGGAACCCGGCCACCCGCTCTATCGTCGTGTCTCGCGATGTGACATTTGACGAAGAGTCTTTCCCTGCACGTAAAACCCCCGGCGATCATCCTGTCACCCCGGATGATAGTCCGTTCCCAGAGTACACCGAGCCGTCTGATGAAGCCTCGAACGCTGATGACGACGAGCTCCCTCCTCTTCCTGTCCAACTTCCTGAGCCTCAGCCTGAGGTTCTGGACCCTCCACCCGCTCCTGCTCCTCCAGCTCCAGAGCCAGAAGCTCCCGCTGAACCTGAACGTCCACCCACACCTCCGCCTGTTCCCCCTCCTCGTCCTGCCCACGTGCGCCGCCGTCATGAGCCAGTGGGAGGTCCTAGCATTGCGCGCGATAAGCCTCATCGCGAGGTCAGACCGCCTAAGCGCTATGGGGACAGTACGTACGGTGATGAACCCCCTGCTCGGGTTGATGCACGTACGGACGCAGATGGTACTCAGCACGAGCAAGCGGAGACTCTGCTCGCTTTTCTCGCTGCCGCTCAGTATAAGGCGGGCTTACCGAATACCCATCGGGATGCCATGCGTTCGCCTGAAGCGTCTAAGTGGCAAGCTGCTGAGAAAGCTGAGTATGACTCGCTTCTGGAGAACAAGACCTGGATCCTCGTACCTCGCCCTAAGAACCGTCACGTCGTCGCCAATCGTTGGGTGTATGACATTAAGCATGATGGACGGTACAAGGCTCGCCTCGTAGCCAAGGGGTTTACCCAGATCTGGGGGGAGGACTACAACGAGACATTCTCGCCAGTGGCGCGGTTCGAATCGATTCGTTACCTCCTCGCGCACGCCGCGCTTGAGGACTGGGACATCGAGTCTATGGACGTAAAGACCGCGTTCCTGAACGGCGACTTGGAGGAGGAGATCTACATGGAACAACCGGAAGGTTGGGCCGTACGCGGCAAGGAGAACTACGTCTGTTTGCTTAAGAAGGCTATCTACGGCCTTAAGCAGGCGTCTCGTCAGTGGAATGCCAAAATCCACAAGTCTCTCCTTGACATGGGATTCAAACGGACGTACTCTGATGCCGGAGTCTACGTATATCGGCGACAAGGGGGGGATTTCGTTACGATTGTCGTACTCTATGTCGACGATCTACTCCTCTTCGGCGACCGGCCTAGCCATATCAAGCAGGTCAAGGACACGTTGAGCGGACAGTACAAGATGACGGACTTAGGACCAGTCGAGCGTTTCCTCGGTCTTCGCATTACCCGCGACCGTAGCACGCGTACTATCGACATCGACCAGTCGGAGTACATCCAGTCCGTCCTCGAACGCTTCAACATGGCCGACTGCAAGCCGGCTCGCACCCCTCTCCCTGCCGGTGCTGTCTTGGAGAAATCTAAGCAGACCGCCACCGATTCCTTTCGGAAGCGCTACCAGAGTTTGATCGGCAGTATTCTCTACGCAACTCTTGGGACGCGCCCCGACATCGACTTCGCCGTAACGCGGTTGTCCAAGTACAACGCCAATCCGTCTAACGCGCACTGGAACTTTGCCAAGTACATCCTACGCTATCTCCAGGGTACTAAGGACTACAAGTTGCGCTACAACGGGGCGTCCAACGACGGTCTCTTGTCTTACTCAGACTCGGACTGGGCCGAGGACCGCGATGACCGGCATTCCACATCCGGCTTCGTTTTCTTGATGGCAGGCGGTGTCGTCTCATGGGCATCGAGGCGTCAGCCTACAGTCTCCGGCTCCTCGACCGAGGCGGAGTACAAGGCGGCTTCAGACGCTTGTCGTCAGATGGCGTGGCTGAGGACTTTTGGAAGTGAGCTTGGGGACGACATCTCGCGAGCGACTCCCCTGTGTCTAGACAACCAGGGATCGATCTTCCTCGCAGTCAACCCCGCTTACGACCGAAAGATCAAGCACGTAGAGATCACCTACCATTACGTTCGAGAGCAGGTCGAACTAGGGAACACCGAGATCTTCTACGTCGCTTCCGCGGACCAACTCGCCGACGCTCTGACCAAGAATGTGCCCTTCTCCATTCTCGAGCGCTTCAGGCAGGGTGTTGGCTTGGTGTCCTCCGCATCTTGAACGAGTGGGAGTGTTGAACTTCCGTGTCTACGGCTGTGCCGGACCGGGAGTGGCAGTGTTAGTGGCCGTGCGTCTACGATACGCCGGCATGGACTTTCCTACTTACCATATACGTACATTCTTTTGTTCTGTACATACTCGGCATCCTGCCATCCCTACCTATGCTTCTGGTACGTTCTACGATGCTCCTGACTATTCTAGACCTGTCTGGAGCTTAGTGTTACTCAGCCATGGACATCACATGCCTCGTTCTTACTCATCGTCCTACCTTCGCTCAGTCAGCGTCCCTCCTCGCTCAGTCAGCGTCCTCTGGACGGTCATATGATCTCTTACTTATGCTTATTCATCGTCCTCCCTCAGTAGTATATAAGGAGGACTCTGCAGGCCTCTGCTCTTCAGTCGTTCTCTCACAGACTGAAGAGTAAGTCCCTCATTACCTATGTGTTTCTTACATGTTACTTACTAGTACTTGTAGCCTCTCTTTGTGCGGCTTACAGGTACAGTACTATGCAATCAGTCGTTCTCTCACAGACTGAAGACCTCTCTTTGTGCGGCTTACAGCCTTCTAGGTTCAGAGTTCATCAGTGATTTCCTGTGGAAGCTCGCGGTGGTTCATGTAGCGATGAGACGGGGTGGAGGACGCGCGGCTGGTAGAGCGCCCGATAAGCGCCCGAACGGGTGAACGAACGGCGAGAATTGTCAATTGAGCACCCCTAATATTCGCATTCTGCTGAATAGGCGCTAGCGCTGGTGGACTTCTCTTCCCTCCACCACCATGACATTGACTCGGGACCTCAAGGCCTCATAAGCCAGTGAACACGGGACTACTGGACACTTCCGCCTATTAGTATGTCTTCGTAAATCTGGAGTCCGTTCGTCGGCTTTAAGCGCTGTAGTGGAATATGGCTATTGCGGGGTACGCCTGACATTCAGTTACCGCACGTAGATTTGTTCGAGCCTGACCGTGACGGATACCCCAAGGGAGAACATCTCCTCTCTATGTTGCATGACAGATTTGAAGCGGCGACTACAACGATCCTACAAGCTCACGCCGCGTGTGGACGGAGATGTACGCTCGGGTAGGTTTGATATCGCCTGCCCCCATTCCCGGAGCTGTGATTCCGCCGTACATCGCCTCGTTGTCATACTAGTTCTATAACTAGCTATCGAGGTACTGGATCACGCGATGCATCCCCGTGAGGCATGGCTTTGTCCTCGACAACATCTCGAATCAGGCTATGCGTACCTAGTATCAACGCCGCTAACCGTCGCGGCACTGCCGGCATGGTCCGGATGCCTACAGGGCAACTTTCGTGAGCTCCCCACCGTCACTAGTTCACTATTTCGGTTGACCGTTCAATGTGCAGACCTCACCGAACGCTCTCTAACGCATTACTTACATCCCACGACTGCTAGATATGGTTTACCGCCAGCCGCGCACACAGGTGCCATCTCGTCTTGGATCGCGCGGCATGAGCCTTCTCGTCTCGCCTCCCCTCTATGAGGAGATTGCCGGTGCGTCCGGGCTCACCATGGGCCTACCATGGGTCTCATTCGTACTGAGACAGTTACTAGAGGGATGCTCGCGGTGCTGACGTTCCTGCCGCCTCATTGTACCACAGTACTGGCACCTGCTCTTACCAGTTCTCCATCTGTCAAGCATGTCAAGCCCTGTCCTATCACCATTGGGTAAGCGCGATGCGATCCCAATCATGCGTATTACTGACAGGCCCCGTCAATGCTCTGGATAAAGGTCTACATCCGCGGGTCCTACCCCGACCCCCTCTACATCGCTCAGCTTGTACGTGCTCCATACCAGGGCTTTGTCTTCTCCTATGAGACGTCTGGCTCGACTCTGCTCAGGCTTTCTTCCAGTACTCGCTTCGACAGCCATTCTCATCAACCGCACTATAGACGATGAATACGGTGACAGCGAAACAGGGATATTACCTTCGTACAGCCCCAGCGCTGCGTGGGCTCTTGGAAACACATGCGCTCGCTGCAACATATACCCCGCAGGCAGCAACCATTCCGGGCCAGGGGCAGGGCTTGACGTCACACAAGCTTACAATCGCACATGGCATGACTCGACATCCACGGTGAATGTTTCGAGCACAATCACAGTCGAATTCACCGGACAAGCCGTCTACGTATTCAACGTCATCGCGAACCACGTCCCTGGCACCATAACATCGACCAGCCTCATGTTCACGCTTGACAACGACGTCGTTGGTCACTACTCCCATGTCCCCGACCCCGACGACCCTCAGTTCATGTACAATGTGCCTGTTTACGCCAACTCCAGCTTACCTCATGGTCAGCATTTCCTTGTGATCTCAGACGGCGGCACCGCAAGGTCTCAAATCTTGTTTGACTACATTGTCTACTCCATCGATATATCGGCTGGTTCCCCTCCCACCGAGGCGTCGAATAGCCCCCCTCCCACCGATGTCCCGGGGGTCTCCTCTTCCGCTGAGGTGTCCGTCGGCTCCTCTTCTACCGAGGCGTCGACAGATCTCACTCCCGCCAAAGAGTCGCCTACTTCCCTTTCCTCCGAGGTGTCGATTGGTCATTCGCCTCTCACCGAGGCTGTAACCGGTGGCTCTGCCGCCTACGGGTTGACGCCTATGCCCACACTCCCGACCCACCAGCCCAGCGTTCAACCCGGAGCAACGAGCCCCGCAGTCTCCGGCATATCCTCTCCAACTCAGCTTGCAGGTGAGCAATTGAAGCATAATGTCGTTTACTCACTAGCTAACCGCGACTGTGTTCTCAAATGAAATGACGTTCTTCGGTATGTTATCTGTTCCCTAGGCCATGCTCGCTCGCTTTCGTACCCCGCTATCGTTGGCGGAGCTGTCGGAGGGTCAATACTCGGCGTGGCTCTGGCCGCCGCGACAATTGCCTTTCTCCGAGCTCGGCATCGTCGACCGCAAACCCGCGTCACCAAATCCTTCGTCGCTCGGGGCCCCGATGGGCTTTCAGTCTCAGAGAGCCAGTGCGAGCCGGAATCAGCTCAGCTACCTACACGGTCCCTGGCCAGCGTAGTACAGAGATCCAAGGCGTCACCATCCTCATCCCGATCCACATCCCCGATCCAAAGCCATGTTTCAGCTTCTGACAGGAACACGGTGCCTCCGCAAGTAACAGGTGCGAGGAAGGCGGTCTAGAACTCAAATCATCCTTTGTATTAATCAGCGCCGTACAGACCACTCGACGGAGGGTACTGCCCTTACTAGCCACCTTCCTGAACGCCGGGAAGCACAAGCGTTGTCCCCCGATGCGCGACACGCCCAAATGGAATCCCTCCAAAGCGAACTCGCAGCCCTCAGGTGGGAGGTAGCGGAGCTCGATCGCGTTCGCGACGGGGCCGAGTTCCCCATCGCTGTGCTCCCTTTCCAGCCACCACCCCCCTATCAACCCGGAGAATCGTGAGGCTCTAGATAGTGTACCTGTGAGTCCCATGACCGCCATACGTGATCGCCTGAATGTGTATGACAGACAGCCTTCCACCATGTCCTTCGTAGTCGTAGTGAATCTGCCAGACACAACCCAATATGTATGTATGGCCATCTTACACCATGCACGCGAATACTTCACGCTCCCGTCCATTTCCGCATGGTTCTGGGGCCTGTTCGTCGGCGTGAAGCATGGCAGTGACTTATGAAGTCCCAAGTTAGCATACGGTATGCCATCCAAGCGTCGCGCGGAGATCTATCAACCCTAACAGGCATCCTAGGACTCAGCCACAACCCCGCTCTGTGTAGATGACCACTTCTGATACCGCGACCTAACGCTAGTGAAAATTGACGCCGTATGTGAGCGAAAACGTACGATCGGGCTTGCTGGGCAAAATGATCGACCTAGCCTGTTCTCCCACTCTGAAGCGATCCCTACACCCGCCGTACATCTCCCGATTCTACCGTAGAACCGCAAAATTTCATCGACCAATAAGGTACAGAACTATGCCAGTGTACGCCATTCATACCGGGAGGGAAGGCTTTGCCCTCGACATCCTCTCGCACATTGAAATGGTATCTGATATTAACGCCGCCCGTTGTAGCACAGCCTCCGAGTAAGTAGCTGCTCAAGTACTGCGGTCACAGATCCCACACGTCGGTGCCTCATCAAAGAGTGCCACGAGCGTGATTTTTCATCATCGGTGCATGGCGGTGGACGTAACCTAATCAGGACGAGGTTGCTCGCCATCGTGGACGACAGTGACGGTGGGTCCCACGCATCTCTCCTCTACGTTGTCGTCGTCTGACCTTGTTCTCTTCATCTCTCTTTGTGTCCCCTGCGGCGGGCTCGCACGCGTCGCAACGCAGCGCTTCTCCTTCCGAGATGCTCGAGCATCTATCTCGTCGACTGTGCCGCGCGGGTCTCCTACTCTTGGCGGGCAGTGCGATTGTCCGCGCTCTGTCGGTGAACCGCACCATCGACGACGAGAAGGGCGACAGTGTCACTGGTGTCGTACCCTCCTACTCCCCGATCGGCTCTTGGAACCAGGGTTCGACCTGCGACGGCTGTCATATCCACCTCGATACTACTCAGGCATTCGACGGGACATGGCACGACTCTACGCACACGCCGGGCGACGCGGAGCCGAGGATTATCACTGCCCAGTTCACAGGCACGGCCGTGTACGTGTACAACGTGCTCGCGAACAAGATCCCGTTCACCACCACCATGACGAGCATCACGTTCACGCTCGACGGCACCGCCGCTGGGCAGTTCGTGCACATTCCCACGGACAGCACCGACTTCCACTACGATGTTCCAGTCTTCGCGAAAAGCGGCCTGGCGAATACCGACCACACGATCGTGATCACCGCGGACGGCGCCGCGAACGCCTCCCTGATACTCTTCGACTACATCGTGTATACCTTCGAAGATGACACTCAGCCTGTCTCCCAGCCCACATCCAACCCCACGCCGCCACCAACTTCGAATCCCCCGCCGGCCACGTCGCCCGGCACAGGCGCAGGAGATACGACAAAGCTCCCGAGCAACCCGAGCAGCCCCACCCCTTCGGCATCGCCTAACGGAGCCAGTTCTCCCACTGCATCGCATGGCGACACGACGGCATCGTCGCCCAGCGCGGGTAGCTCGCCCCCTGCCGCGTCTCCAGCGGGAATCGCGTCCTCGAACCTCTCAGGCTCTAGTGCGCAATCATCTCAGACCGCGCTCCCTGGGTCCGCAGACGCGGTGGCACCTCAGAACCGGTCGTCCGTATCAGTCGGCGCGATCGCGGGGGGCGTGGTCGGCGGGGTGATTGTTATCGTCGCCGCGGCTCTTGCGCTATGCTTCATTCGCAAGCGTCGCCAGAGGGCTTCGCCTTTCGCCGAGCAACCTGACCTCTTGGAGACTCGCGCTGTTCCATGGGACGGGGCTATGAATGGACCTACCTTCTCGGGCGCCGCCGCTCAGAACGGGTCGAATTCTGTCTTCACGAACGCTCCTCCTTCGATGGCTAGCCTCCCTCCGACTCGCCCTTCTCCTCATCAATGGGCCTCGTCGTCAGAGCTGGGTTCGTCTGCAGACGGGTCTAGCTACACCGCTTCTGGCCCAGAAACGGCCCGCATCGGCTCCGCTTCTGCCCTGCTCGCTGCTGGTACCTCTGCACCTGCTAGCGTTCGGGGTGCACGACCGCTACCTCAGCCGTCGATACCGGACTCGGCTTCGTGGAGAGGGAGCGAATACGCTCCTGCTCCGGCTCCCGGATCATCTTGGTCGCCCAGCGCGATGGTTGCAGCCGGTGCCCCGAGTCCCTCACCCTCCCATGCCTACACTGCGATTTCTCCATCCCCTCTCGCTTACCCGATAGACCACAAAGCGCCGCTTCCAGACAGCGGCGAAGAAGACCCGTTCGTGGAACGACCTCCATCTCCTTCGCGAACAGACCTGGGCTCTGCTTCCTCGTCGATCGGGACGACGACCTTGCGTGCTCAAGTCTTCGCCCTGCAGGAGGAGGTTGAGCGGCTTCGGGGGCAGCAGGAGATGCAGCGGCTATTCGAGGAGGCGCCTCCGGGGTACCATGAGGCATGATATCAGGCCCGTGCTTTCTCGGGGATGAATCATGACCATTGGTGAGTGCATGCAGTCAAGATGTCGTTGACTGTCACTTATTAGTTAAATCTGTCCACTAGGTAAATACGAGTCCGGCTCACGGAGCGCTCCTCTCTCTCCAGGACGCCTGATAGTCTTGGATCGCTTTACGCGCCATGCGGAGCGCCACAGCGTGCTTACGCAGCTCACTCCGAGTCCGGGATGGAGGCAGCTGGGTCGGGGTTGGACCTGAGAGGAACGCCGGACCCCTTTCAATTCTTCATATGATGTTTCTTTCGTTGTGTTGGGTGGTTTATTTACGATGCCTATCCATGGCGTATCCTCCAGAACTCAATTAATGTGCCCAGGATATTGAGAATTTTAACTGTCATTACTAGTCCTTATCATGACGAGCTCCATAGCACACCAGTAGGCCTCTGTTGACTCGAGTCCGCTTGCCGTGAAATTGCGACAGTACTGAGTACGCACTGAATCGCAAGCACCTCCGCTAAATGCTATCGCCGAGCGCTTAGGGTCGAATTGCCCACCGCCGAAGACGTGCGTACGCCGGCCGCCGCTCGAAACTCCTTCTCGCAGCGGCAAACTCTTCGATTTGCCAATCGTCCAGTCGGACCCAGAGCAAACCCGGTGAGTCAGGCTCCTACCCACCGCTCCTTCGAGTTGAGGGGGCGATTTCAGGGAGGAGGGTGAGAGGTTTATTCAAGTAGCGTTTACTAGACTTTATCCGAGAATGGTATCACGTGCTATATCCTAACCGAGTGTGTTCCCCCTCAACTCTCAGGAGCGGCTGGCAACAAACACAGGTAAATACACGGAGCCCGGAGAGAAGGCGCCCAGGACCCTCCCCATTTGGTGATCCATCAACCGCGGGCGCTTCTCAATATCCAGGTATTCCGAGTATCTCATCCAGAGCTCCCGAACCGCGGTGGGTGGCGACGCGACGCGCGAATGCGCGCGCGGGCTCGCGCCCCGACGGGGGCAGCTCAGCGAGCACATGAGGCGCTGCAAAGGGGTTTATTAGTGACTATACTTCATACTGTATGATTACAGAGCCTTCCAACTCGTGATGCGCTTTCGTGAGTGCGGGCGCGCGAGAATTCGCGACTGCGCCACTGTGCGAGCTAATGTGCGTACGCCCGGGCCGCGCGCAGGTCGGCGCGCACGCTATAGGGTCTCTATATACTTCAATCTGCAACTGTCATTTGTTAGGGGGCATAGAGCTTTGATATTGTAGGTGTTGTGTCCCGCGAGCTCCCCGCGGGGCGACCAGAGTGCTCTGGGCTTTCCCGCAGACAGTACTACTCGCCGCATCTGTCGTCGCGGCTGCGTCCACCGCAAGAACTGGTCCGCGCGCTACATAATGAGGTAGCGGTAGCCTGACTTCCTTTGCAGAGATATTTTGAGCAAGTGGGGTGTGCAATATCAGCAAGCTGAGCTACGAATATGGCGTGACTCTCAACGGCGCGAGCTCACCGAGCTCACCGCGCGCCGAGGCCTACGCTACTGATCTCTACTCTCGGGGATTTCGCGAGAGCCCTATCACAAATTATACTGAATACAGCGGTGGTGATATCTGCACGCCTCTGCTGTACGGCGACGAGCTTGTGTTACGGGGCGTCACGCACGGCGATGCCATGACTATTGGGCGCTCGCTGCCCGCGGAAGTGCAATAGAAGCCCTTTCCGTATAGAAAGAGTCGCTGTATGTCCACTGAATAGCTCCATATACCTATCAAGGTGCTCGCTGAGCTGCCCCCGTCGGGGCGCGAGCCCGCGCGCGCATTCGCGCGTCGCGTCGCCACCCACCGCGGTTCGGGAGCTCTGGATGAGATACTCGGAATACCTGGATATTGAGAAGCGCCCGCGGTTGATGGATCACCAAATGGGGAGGGTCCTGGGCGCCTTCTCTCCGGGCTCCGTGTATTTACCTGTGTTTGTTGCCAGCCGCTCCTGAGAGTTGAGGGGGAACACACTCGGTTAGGATATAGCACGTGATACCATTCTCGGATTAAGTCTAGTAAACGCTACTTGAATAAACCTCTCACCCTCCTCCCTGAAATCGCCCCCTCAACTCGAAGGAGCGGTGGGTAGGAGCCTGCCGGTGAGTCTGCACGGTGCCCGAGGCAAGTCGTATCCGCGTCCCAAGCGGGCTTAGCGCCGACTAATTCCTCAGCGATCGCAGCACCGCATCTCCAAGCCCTCGTGGATTCTTTGCCGCCCCGCGTTTTGCGTTTCTGCCAGTGACCACGATGGCACCCACCCGGAGCACCGAGAAGGAATCGACGGCCGACGGCGACGCGAAGCAGAGGAGGAAGCCCGGCCGGGCCCCTGTCTCGTGTGCAGAATGCCGCAGGTGCGTTTTCTCGCCCGGAAGCCGAGACGCCTGCGCCGATCCTCGCTGATGCATCCACTCCAAGGCTTAAACTGCGATGCGACCGCAAGGTCTGCTGTGCCCCAGTAATCTGGTATAACGTGTTGTGGATTGACTGTGTTTGCAGGTGCCATGCGAGACTTGCACCAAGAGAGGCTGTGCTGCACTCTGTCCGAATGGTAGGTCGTCGCTAGATCCCGTAAGCGCCTGTATCTCAACACCTTCGTCTCGAGGTTCGCTGCCGACGACCAAAGGCCCCAGGTTAGTACCTCATTCAAAGAACGCAGTCTGAGATTATACCGTGCTGAGCGGCGATTCTTATAGGAAAGTGGCAGCAGACGCCGAGCAGCTCAGGAAGAGAGTGCGGGAACTCGAGACAGCCCTTTGGCAACTACAAAGCTCCGTATCTGACGAGCCCCACCCTCTTCTGGCCAACGATGCCCCACCATCTGGTAATCAACAACTGGAGACCCCGCCGACATCCGATTCCAGTGCCACTGGGGGCACACCCCCTCATACCGCTCATACCGAGAGCTCAGGCTCCGGAAGGAGCACACCTCCCCAAGCGGAAGGGGTAGACGAGGAGGAGGAAGACCTGCTCGACTCATTCGGTATGTATTTATATGCCTGTATGCGGGCTTAGGGCTTACACCACTATGTAGGCACGTTGACGTTGGGAACTCGCGGCGAGGCCCGATTCTTTGGCCAAACATCCCGCTCGGAGGTGAGTGGCTGCATTATTCTTCCCGACGCCCCGCATATTGACCCACGTTGCTAGTACCTGATCCATGTACGTTTGCTACCACAGGGGAACCCGGCCCACAGCTGACTGTTCTGGTCAAGGCCCCTCAACGACTTGCCGCCTTCGCTCCTCCGGTCCTCCCGCGGCTGACCATCGTCACTATAGACGAGGCTAACAAGGAGCTGGACGTGTTCTGCACGAACGACGAGGTGGCAGACGAGGTCATCAGGTGCCTCCCACCTATCTCCAAAGCAATGCACCTCGTCGAAATCTTCTTCGCCTACTCAAAGTTCCTGTACGTCGCTCCGTATCTGGCGTATCGCTCCAACGTACTAACCGTGGTTGCTAGATGGTATCCCGTACCAAGAGACTACATCATTAATGATGTGATCCCTCTGCTGTACCATCCTGAAGCGTGAGTGCGGCGTGTACTCTACACGCATGGTCGTACTGAGTGTGCCATAGTCACGCCGATAAGTGCCACGTCGCGAAGAAGCACGGGATATCGCTCGTGTGCATGATCTTCGCCCTCGCCACGCTCTTCGACCTGAACATGCCCCCGTATGCGGCCGAGGCACACGAGTGGTACCTCATCGCCCGCATCGCGCTTCGCTGGGCGCCGCCTGCGTATGATACGACGCTCGCGTCCATCCAGGCACTAGTACGTGCGTCGCTCTGCGATATATGCACGGGAGCTGACTCTTGCGCGTAGATCTACATGTCGCTCTACCTGGAGATGAGTGACTGCGAACCGGCCCACACCGGCTCGCATAAGGCATGGATGCAGATCCGGCAGGCCGCGACCCTGGGCCAAAGTGTGAGTGAAATCGTCTCAATATTCATTGCCATAGCGTACTCATATCCTTCAATAGATTGGGCTACGTAAGACGAGCTCCGGTCATACACGTCGAGGAGCACGATACTAAGCCTGATGCCCACAGACGTTAACAGCAGAAAATGGCAGCTCGACCACCAGGCGGTGGCCAAGCGCGGGCGGATTTTCTGGCAACTGGCCACCTACGATGCATGGTTTGTGCGTAGACTCGCGCAGCTCACAGTGCCCGAGCTGACATTACCTTTGCAGAGCTTCGGGTACGGCAGGCCCCCAAGCATCTCCCTGGCATACGTCGACTGCGATGTCCCGAAGGACGAAGACGCCATGGTGAACGAACCGGACCACAGTGACACCGTGTGTACGTGCCTGTCCTTGTCCACGGTGCGACCCCCCGCTCATGCTTGTTGAAGACCACGTATGGTGTTGGCAGTTTACGAAGGTGCTACACGCCGTGATGGCGGCGACGACGGGTGCGAAGTCACAGACGTACGCGAAGGTCTTCGAGCTCGACAAGCGTGTCCGCGACTTCCCCGTCCCGGCAGCGCTGCGCGTGCCGTGCGGCGGAGCGGAGAAGCAGACTGAGCCCGTCGCACTGAGCATGCAGAGGCTGTTCGTCCATATACTCAAGGAGACCAGTGAGCGTTGCCCGGTGCCTGCGAGAGCATCCCGATGCTCACACCACTCCAGCTCTCCTCAACTTGCACCGGCCATACTTCTCCTTGGCCGTCAAGGACGCGTCGGACGACCCGTTGCGCCACAAGTACGGGGCGTCGGTGCTGTCGATTTATCGGTCGGCGTGGAGGATCCTCAACACGATGCAGTCCGCATACCGCGCTGCGCCCGGAATCACCGCGCGTTATGGCCAGGTCTGGTCGCACTTGCTCGCCTGCGCGGTGCGTCCCACTCTGCATTCCTCTGCGTGTGTTCAGCTGTTCTGACCGCACGTGCAGATTATGCTGTGCCTGCTCATCACCCGCTCGTCTAAGTCGACCCTCGCCGCGCCTTGCCTCATGGAGCTGGACAAGATCTGCGCCCTGTTCGAGGACGCCGCAGGCCAAAGTCAGGTCGCCACGAACAACCTGGTACGGCCGTCTATTCAGCTTCCCATACAGAGAACTCCATGCTCACCATGCGTTGTAGGAGGTAATCCGGAAACTGCGGAAGCAGGCCCAGGCAGCCATGACGAACGTGCACGCCGAGGACGCCGCCGCGATTGCGCAGGAGCTCGACCGCCTCGGGGGCAAGACGCAGCTGATCCAGACCGTCGGCGAGCGTGAAGTCCACTGTCGCACGATGCGGCCCCCACAGAAGAGTGGCGGCGCCCCACCGGCGTTCGAAGTCACCTCATTCGGGGTGCACCTCCAGCCGACGATCGCGCTCGACGCGGAGATGCTCGCATTCGATGCCGCTCTGCCTGTGAACGGTCACAGCAACGGCGCAGGTCTGAACGGCTTCCCGGTGAATGGCCAGGCGAGCGCGAACGGGAACGGGAATGGGGCGCTGCCGATGGGCGACGTGCCGTTCGACTTTGGCTTCCCGATGGGCGGTGGGTTTCCGGAGATGGTGCAGGGCGGAGCGGGCCCTATGCCGGCCAACTTCGACTTTACCGGGGGCGGCGGGTGGGATCCCTCGCCGAACGGGTGGCCGCAGGGCAACGCGGAGTTTACGCAACCGAGCGCGGCGGATGCGGAGGCGACCTGGCAGGCTCTCGTTGAGCAACTGGGGCTCTAGTGGGTGGATGTGTCTATATTCTTGGTTGGTTAGCTGTGTACGTTGTCTTTGTACATTACGACTGTGATTGATAGTACTTGTTGGTTCCGTTCGCTGTGAGTTCAAGGATCCCACGGGCACGATAACTTGTGGACTCGCGCAGATGGTAGAGACAAGGGTCAAACTGTGCAGAACGACGGCGTTGAGCGGCGAGATGACTTGTGCGGGGGACGTCGAGGAGGATGCGGAGACTCGACAGAGGTATCATATATCCCGAAAGCACCGGGGTATGCGGTTAGCAGGCAGACGCGCGTACGCCGATCGGATTTAGGGCGCTGTGGTGTAGCACACCGGTCGGGATTCATTTAGAACGATACGATGCAACGCACGCCAGCATACAGCGGTCGGACTGTGTGTACCAGCTGAGGAGGATGCTGGATATGGAGTGGTCGACGCTAAACACAGCACGGAGAACGGGACTAACGCGCGTTTGTACGCAGCACAGCATTAACCGCGGGGCGATCATCGAGGCCCCTCCGGATCTGAGCTGAGTAAGGCAGCGCATCTCCTGCCGCGTCGAGTGGGCGCCATGGACGTACGCAACCCACCGCGTTCTGTTCCACCCCCACTGCCTCCCTGGCCCCGCTGCACACACACAACCCGCGCAGGACATGCCCCCCGTGAAGGAGAAGGATGCGCCGGACGGAGAGCCCAGGCAGCGCAAGCGGCCCGGCCGCGTGCCCGTCTCGTGTGCTGAATGCCGGAGGTATGTCCGACCGGGCTTTCGTCAGTCAACAGCGTGAGCTCATGTGCATCGCTCGACGCTCGCCCAAGGCTCAAGCTGCGATGCGACCGCAAGGTGAGTTCCCGGTCCCGCGTGCGATCCCCGGTGCACCGCTCAATCAACCGCGAACTTGGGTGTATGCGTTTAGGTGCCCTGTGAGACCTGCACGAAGAGAGGATGTGCCGCCCTCTGTCCTGACGGTGCGTACTCCGGATATGCGATGCTTCGGACATGCCCTGAGGAGGTGGGCATACAGGCCAATTGATCACCGGAGGAAAGGGGACAAGGTGCGTTCTGCCACTGTCATCGCCCGCGCATTATGCCGACCTGGAACAGGCAAGCGGTTGCAGATGTCGAAGACTTGAAGAAGAAGATCGAGCAACTGAAGAGCCGGTCGGCTGAGCTTGAGAACGCACTGCGTACCATCCAAGCAGCCGTCTCCGATGAGCCACACCCCCTGCTACGAAATGGCGGCCAGAACGGCACGAATGGTGCTGGGGGCAGCAGCGCCTCCGACTCTCCGTCATCCTCCCAAATGCAGGATTCGCCAATAGACATTCCTGCTCTTTCTGCGGACGAGGAGGATGTCCTCGATGCGTTCGGTGTGTATTGAGTGTCGTCATGCGGTGCACTTTCAGCTCATTTGACCGTGCAGGTACCCTAACCCTCGGTCTGCGAGGAGAGACTCGATTCTTTGGGCAGACTTCGCGCTCCGAGGTGTGTTAAACGCAATAGCTACGCTGTATGAAGATTTGACTAATTCGTCATCCATCCAGTATCTCATCCATGTAGGTTCTCCTATAGCATACATATACTCCCATTGCCAACTATTGTCTAGGCCCCGGAACGACTGTCTGCCAGCGACGTCATCCTTCCACGCTTGTCCAAAGAAATACTCGACGAAGCGAACAAGGAGCTCGACGTCCCACTCACCAATTGCGACATTGGAATGGAGATGATGAAGATGCTACCACCCCTGTCGCAAGCCTGCCAACTGGGCGAGACGTTCCTCGAATTCGGGAAGTTCGCGTGAGTATATGTGCCTCTGCTCGAAGCGTATCGGGAGCTGATCACCGGCGCAGATGGTATCCGCTGCCTCGAAAGTACATATTCGACGACATTATCTCCGTCATCTACCATACATCGAAGTGCGCATCTTCCGCCATTACCTCCCCTTCGTAGACTAACAGCATACAGGGAGGAAACATGCAACGTTGCCACGTTACACTCCATGTCTCTGCTCTGGATAATCTACGCTCTCGCCACCCTCTTCGACCCCAACACGCCTCCATACGCGGTCGAGGCGCAAGAGTACTACCTCCTCTCTCGCGTCGCACTGCGCTTTGCGCCACCCGCGCATGACACGACTCTGACGGCTATCCAAACTATGGTGCGTCCGCCTGCTCGCATCGAGCGATATCCAGATTCACCCCCGTTGCAGATTTACATGACGCAATACCTCGAAATGAGTGACTGCGAACCTGCGCACACCGGCTCGCACAAGGCGTGGATGCAGATAGGGCAAGCGGTGAAACTTGGACACAGTGTACGTTCTGCACACATCGTCTTTTACAATACAGCTGACAAGCAGGATAGATTGGACTGCGTATGTAGACTGTCTTGACAGTGACCCCGTATAGGCGTCTCACTCTCTAGTAGATGTCAGCAGCTCAAGGTGGCGCCTGGGCGAAGACGCGGCCTTGAAGCGAAACCAGGTGTTCTGGCAATTGTTCGTGCAAGATACGCAATTGGTGAGCAGACCAGTAGTGTGAACCTACGACCGCATGTCGACGTTGCCCTCAGAGCTTCGGCTTCGGTCGGCCCCCGAGTATCAACCTCGATTTCGTCGACTGCGAGCTGCCCAAGGAGCCAGATCGCCTCTGCCTTGAGCAAGATCAACGCGAAGCCGGATGTACGTCTCCCATCCTGCCTCTCGCCCCTGCTGACGAGTTCTGACCGCGGCCTGCAGTCCACGTGTGGACATGGCAGTACACGAAGCTGCTGCACTCGATCACGACGACCGCGTTCGGCGCGAAGCAGCCCGGGTACGCCAAGGTCATGGAGCTCGACCGCAAGGTGCGCGACTTCCCCGTGCCGTCCTCGCTGCGCTGCCAGTGCGGCGCGGTCGAGGAGCCCGCGCCGACGACGGCGCTCAACGTGCAGCGCCTGCTCGCGACGCTCATGAAGGAGACCAGTACGTACCCTCCCCCGTTAGTGTACCGCTAACGGGGCAGATCTGACAGCTATCGATAGCGCTGTTGAACCTGCACCGGCCGTACTTCTCGCAAGCGCTGAACGATATGCCGGAGGACCCGCTAAGGCACAAGTACGGTCCATCGGTCATGGCAATATACCGCTCCGCGTGGCGGATATTCGCCAGCTCGCGGTGCGCGTACAAGGCCACGCCCAACATCGCATCCCGCATGGGCATTATCTGGTCGCATGCGCTCTCGGGCAGCGTACGTATTACTTCGCCCGCTTGTGGTACGACACGCAGCTGACGGGAAGCGTAGATTGTGATGTGCTTGCTGGTCACGCGTGCACCCTCATCCAACCTGGCGAGGTCCTCCCTGAGCGAGCTCGACAAGCTGTGCGAACTGTTCGAAGAGGCTTCAGGCCAGAGCCAGATCGCCTCCAACAACATCGTAAGTATCGCCCTCCCGAATCCCGCGTTCACCTCTCACCTTGACGCGGTCACAGGAGGTGATGAAGAAACTGCGCAAGCAAGCGCACGACGCGATCAACAGGGTGCACGCCGCAGACGAGTCCGCGCGGATCCACAGCGAGCTCGACCGCCTCGGGGGCAAGACGCACCTGATGTGCCCGGTCGAGAAGGAGCCCGACACGATGCGCTGCAAGAAGCGCACGGTGCGCGTCGGCGCGGACGCGGCGGTGCCCCCGCTCGAGCCGCCCGTGCAGCCGGAGATGATCCACCCGACGATCATGCAGGACATGCGCGCGTTCGACGGCGGCACGCCCTGGGGCGCGCTCCCCAACGGCGTCGGCGCGGGCGTCGTGCCCGGCACGGGCGACGCGGGCCTCACGCACTTCAACCTCGACTTCCCGTCCACGGCGTTCCCGAACCCGCAGGAGGCCGTCTTCCCGCTCTTCCCGGACTTTGACTTTGGGTCGCCTGCGGGCACGGCGGGCACGCCGTCGAGTGGCTCGGGCGGGCCGGGATCGGTGGGTGGAGGTGGAGGGGCAGGGATGGGCGGGACGCCGATGGCGGGCATCGCGCCGGATCCGTGGACGCACCCGCTGCAGGCGGCGATTGACCCGCCTGCGGGGGTGCCGGTGTTGGACGCGACATGGCAGGCGTTTGTCGAGCAGCTTGGGTTCTAGTGTGAGTGTAGCCTAGTTGACGCCGTCTTGGGTACATGTATCTTATAGTCGCCTCTGATCAGCCTTGTAACTAATTATCTCCTCTCTGAATTGAACCGCGACTCCCGGGCTCCGAGTTTCGTGGAAGAGACAGAGGCGGTTGGTGACCATGTACTTACAGACGCGTTCAAGGGGGCAGGCACCAAGGCACGGGATTAGCGCTCGCAGACGCGACGACGCACGTGCGCGTGACGTAGCGCGAGGGGGAGGGCGCAAGGGCGGGATGACTTGAAAGTGGACTTGGTTCTGCGGTTGTGCTGTGGAGGCCGTGCGGCTTGCTTTCTACTCTTACTCTGTCTATAGTCTCCTAATTCCGCCGCGATGGGCTACGTTCCGCAACATGCGCTTGACAACCTCAAGAAGTACTCCTACAAGGGCGTAGACAAGTCCGTCCACCTCCGCCCCCCTCTCCGCCCTGCCCCCACTTACCCCGCGGCTCCGTGCGCAGATCGCTCGTGTCGCAGTATATCCTCCAGCCGTTTTGGGGCTGGTTCGTCACCCTCTGGCCGACTTGGATTGCGCCGAACACCGTACGCACCCCCTCGCTCGCTTCAGAGCTGAAATTTACCCCGCGCGAAGATCACCTTGTCCGGCCTGTCTCTCGTGCTTGCGAACTTTGCCACACTACTGTACTTTGATCCCAAGTACCTCACCGAGAAGGAGGGCGCGGAGGGCCCTCCGAACTGGATCTACTTCACGTACGTGCAGGCATCTTGTCGGTGAGCATGCATTCACCTCAGGGGACAGATGGGCGATAGGCCTATTCCTATACCAAACCCTAGATGCTATAGACGGGTGCGTCTCTCAGTAACTTGTGCCAGGAGCGTGGGCTGATGGCGGTGCAGGAAGCAAGCACGGCGAACGGGCATGGCGGGACCCCTGGGCGAGATGTTTGATCACGGCTGCGATGCTCTGAACACCACCGTACGCATGCTCTACCCACCCCTACACCTAAACCCTCACCTCACGCCCTCAATGCTAGCTCGAGGTTATCCTTGCAGCTCGTGCGCTCAACCTCGGCCGGTCATGGTGGACCGTCGCCTCCCAGATCGCGACCCTCGCCAACTTTTACCTGACGACTTGGGAAGAATACCATACAGGTGATGGACAACGCCCAAACGCATATGCTCAATACTCATCCCTCTACTATCAGGCCAACTGTTTCTGGGCGTCTTCTCGGGGCCCGTAGAAGGGATTCTATCCGTCGTTTTACTCTACACCATCACAGGGTTCACCGGTAAGCACTCACAAATTCACGCACAACCTGCATGACTTGACGGGGTACCGTAGGCCCTGGATTCTGGGACACCGAGTTCCTTGCGCTCACGAGACTAGACCGATACCCCATCGTGCTCCAGTACATTCCTAGGCTCGGTCTGAACGATGCCTTCATGGTCTTCGGTGCTTTTGGCATGGCTTTCAACATCATCACAAGGTATGCTCCCAGCATCCGATACTCACTCCCGTCCCGCTCACCACCCCCATTTTCGTATACAGCTGCTCGAACGTCTACCAAGCCCGTGTCTCCTCCGGGAAAGGCCCCCTTCGCCCCCTCCTCTTCCTGCTCCCCTTCCCGTTCGCCGTCGGCCTTGAGCTCGCGTGGCTGAGCGCGCCGACGCTCGCGGAGTCGCACGTGCTGCGCTCCGCGCTCTTCGTGCCCTTCCTGTGCGCGTGGGGGCTGCAGTTCGCGCACCAGGTCTCGCGCATCATCCTCGCGCACGTCACGCGCCAGCCGTTCCCGTGGTGGGACGCGATGTGGGTCTGGAGCATCGTCGGCGCGATCGATGCAAACCTGCCCCGCATTCTCGACCGGTGCGTCCCCCTTCTCCCCTCCTCTCTCCTCTCCTAGTGCGCGAATTACAGGAGGGCGGTATGCTGACGTTGGTCTTGGCGTTGGACAGGCCGCCGCTCATCCAGAGCACGCCGCAGCGCACGGCGCTGTTTGTCTACGTCACGCTCGCGGTCGCGTTCGTCTCGTACGCGCGCTTCTGCTACCTCGTCATCAACGACATCACGGAATACCTCGGCATCGCGTGCTTCACCGTGCGCAAGAAGGACAGCGCGGGCGAGTGGGTTGGCGCCGCGGAGGTGAACGGGAAGAGCAAGTAATTGCGTAGAGTGGGCAGGGAGGTGCGGGTATGAACCGGGGGCGGGCGATATGCTAGGATACAGGAGGGCGGGATGGCAGATGAAAGGAGCCGAAGGGTACGGGAGGGGAGGCCCGGGAGGCTTCATGGCATGCGACGAACTGACGACTAGTCACGAACAGCTCGTGCATCGACGCCCGAGTTGCTAAAAGTACGAACAATCTGAAGAGATATCCCACCTACCAGATAACCGTAGAGAGACGTGAAGACGCTTGAGCCTTGAGGTACCTGTCGAGAGCGGTGTAAGGTACTTAGCGTCCCCGGATACTTCTGTCGCACAAATTTCACTCTATCTAGAGTCTGAGTTTATAACAACACCTGCACACAACGGGCGTTTGGCACAGTGGTAGCGCGCACGCTTTGCATTCAGAATTGCGTGAGGTCGAGGGTTCAAACCCCCCAACGTCCATTTTTGCGCTCTGGTCGTCCTCGGAGGCCCTGGCAACACACCTAAGAAGAGTGTGGAAGATACGCACGCCGGGAGACTTTTTCCACTAGTACGTTCTCGAGACGGATAGAGTCGGTGTCCGTCTCTTTGTAGTTACTGAGGCGAGTAACATTCGTCCGTTCCATTTTGTTGCGGCCGACGGGAAAGATATTGCACTCACGATATGCTCGGGCTGTGGGCCATTATATATCAGAGTCGGTTATTGAGATCCACACCGAGGACAAGGGGTACCCGAGGGAGGTGTAAGCTACGGCGCTCACGGTCGAGCAGCTCCCACTGACCAACGTCCCTCGGACACCCGGGCTGATTCGCATCGATCAACGCACGCTCGGGCTTGAAGGTGTGGACTGGCATACTTACCGACGCACTGAGCACCTTCACTAAGGACCGCCCGGGACACCGAGCATTGTTGCGTTGTATAAAGGTGGGGGGGGATGGCAGAGCGATTGAGCTCATCCTGCTCGCCACCGCCCTCGAAGACATCAACATGTCCGCCACCCCGAAGCGCATCTCCCTGTACGGTTCTCCGGTACGTTCTCGGACCTATCGGGCATTTCTGGATGAGTTGATGATAGTTCTCGCGATGGGTTCAGCACTCACCGTTCGCTGCACGGGTAAGCAGCCTTCTCGTCTCGTCATTGTCTCCCTCTGCATTATGACGAACGGTCACATAGGCCCGCATTGCCCTCGAGGAGGCGAAAGCCGACTATGAGAAGGTCTTCTTCGACCTCGACGAGAGGCCCCAATGGTACTTCGCGAACATCAACCCTGAGGGCAAGGTTAGTGCCTGCCCCACTCAACGCCTCGCCCGTTCCACTGCACAATTGAGCGGTTGCTCACGGCGCCCCAGGTACCCGCGATAGTATACGGAAGCAGCCCCGACGCTCCAGCAGAGAAGCCGTCGCCCGACGCCGCGATCATCACCGAGTCGCTCGTGCTCCTCGAGTTCCTCGCGGACCTCTACCCCGCGCTCCTCCCGGGGGACGCCGTGCAGCGCGCCCGCACCCGCCTCTTCATCCGCCGCGCAGACGAGAAGTTCCACAGCGCGTTCCTCGGGCTGCTCCTCGACAAGGACGGCGGCGCGGAGATGCTCGCGCTCTTCGAGGAGCTCCAGGCGCTGCTCCCCGCGGAGGGCTACGCGGCGGGGGCAGAGTGGTCGATCGCGGACGCGGCGCTCGTGCCCATGCTGGCGGTCGTCGGCGTCATCGCGAAGACGGGGCGTGGGTACTACCACGATATCGACGGCAGCAAGCTCCGGGAGGAGCTCACTGCGCCGCGCTTCGCGCGGCTGCAGGAGTATCTGCGCCTCAACAAGGCGCGGCCGAGCTTCGATGCCAGTTATCCAGAGGCGAGTGCGTCTTCGCGTAGGTCGTGCCGTGGCTGACGTGACGTCGGCGAACAGGAGCTCGTCGTCGAGAAGTGGGTCAAGCGTTTCTCGAAGCCGCTGCCCACCAAGGAGTCTGAGTAGACCTCGCCGCTGGCTGAGACAATGGAGATAGAACGACAGATGCCTTGGAGTAGTGTTTGGTAGTTGCACTATCTATGTGCGTGAAGTTGGAGCGCGTTCGGAGCCGCGTCCGTCGATCGTACACGGTGTACAGTCTTCTCGTGTTATCTCCAGCTCCAAGGACGTCAGCCTGTGCTGAGACTGGAGAGCGAAGCACTAGGTGCAGCATTAGTGGGGAGCTACGAGTGCCACGTTCCACCCACCTTCAGTCCGCTTGGCTCGGGAGGGATATTCTACCTCCCAGGATCGCTCTTCACGGTTGCATTTCGACTGGTGGGGATTTCGCTGCCGTCCCAGATGGACAGGCCTGAGAGCCCGTGTCGTGGATGCAATGGTCTGAATAGATAGAACTGAAGGACGTGATAACGGTCGAGGTGAACCTTGTCGTATTCTTGGCCACGATCGCGAACACGCACGACGCTGCGCTAGCGGCGGCATCGTCTGGAGAAGAAGGCAACGGCGTAAGTTCGATCATATAGCTACCTACAGCTAGGACAACGATGGCTCTTCCTGGGTTGACACAGGGCGCCCCGTGATTGACAGCGCAGAGTTCTCCCTATCGAGAGATGCCAGCAATGCCGCTCGCCGTCCAGGGGCGCACGCTTGGAGAGCACACGAACCGACAGAGAGGAGCCTAGGCAATAGATGGAAGCTCGGAAGGCGCACCGAAGACATCTGCGCATGAAATTGGACGAGCGCCGGCGACCCGGGGAACGCTTATCTCCTCGCCGCCTGGGGACATCGCGGGGCCATCTCCCGGATACCGGCGAGAGGCCTCCAACTTTCGAGGCCATCAGCCATATCGGGGGCGGCGGGCAGGCACGCCGCCACGGTGCATCGCCGAGGGCCTCGCGCCGCGGCGGGCGAACGGTCCGCTGCCTTTCTGGGCGATCGTCGGCGCGATAAGGTGAGTAGTTGACGACTGTTGATCCAGCGTCGCTGTGCGCCAGCGAGGGCGTATTGTGCCCAGCGCCTCGCACGTCGTCCCGCCCTTCCGAGGGTGCGCGACGGGAGCGGGGACAGTGGGATCATCATCGCGCTATCGGAGGATGTGCTGGCGGGAACCCCTGCGGTGACACTTCGCCATCCTCACGCAAGGCGTAGTAGCGGTGATAACGAGCCGCTACGCGTGGTATAAGCTTCATCGTCGCCTGGCTTATAGTTACGAACTTTGTGAAGCGATGCCTGCCGACAGCTTCAGTTTTTCATTAGCTCTTTGTTCCCAGGTATGACGCGAGAATAGCCGGGAGACGAATAAGATATTAGCATACCGATCCATTCCTGGGGATCCGCGCCCTTCCTGTTTTGTGACTCGGTAACGTCGGTGAGAAGTGATTGTGTACCGCGCAGGTTATCGGGATCCGGTACGGGCACCGCTGCCAGAGTCCGAAAATGCACCGGAGGAACGTGCGTGGACCGTTCTCCTCGGCAGCTTGGGCGCGAAAAACTGTCCGGCTCAAGGCTCTGTCAATATGTTACGTGAGGGCGCTATGAGGTCGGCGGACACACGGTAGAATAGAGAAGACGCACGGCAAGCATAGCCTCACTGCCTGTATTGCGGGCGGCGCGTCTCGAGCACTTCGTGTACTCCAACCCGTCCAGCGTTCTCCGCAGCGAGACGCGCAGGGTTATCCGGCAGCAGGACCGGCACAGCTTACAGATGCGCCTTCGAGGATCGGGGTTGTCGCGACCATACCCCGCATTCCAGTTTGCGGGATCGTCTCCCGGGATCCTTGCTGTTGCCTGGAGGCCCTCGCGGACTAGGAACGGGGCGCATGATTATCGGCAACGCGTTGTCATATCGCCAGCTTCGGCATAAGGCGACCTTAATGCACCGGATAGATGCGCGTTGTGCTGTGTCGTGGCATACGCATGGGCTGTCCGGAGCCCGTCCCTGCATCCGGACGCGGTGCACAGCGGCCATGCGCGTTCGCTTAGCGACCGACCTGGCTTCTGCTGGTGACAGATCAGAGGCGCGCTCTACAGGAAAGATCGACAATGACGAGATTGTAGAACATACCATAGCTGTGGTCCAAGCGAGATAACTACGAAGGTGTACAGCAATGCCACTTAAACACCGGCGCCACGCATCGCTACCAACGCGGGTGGAACGTAAAGTACGACACTGTGTTACGGAGTGGCCTAGGCGGCCTGGGGGGCGTCCGCCATGTTCGAAAGAGCCTCTGGAACGCGGTCCTTATATCCAAAAACAAAGATCAGCAGCGGAGGTGGGCGGCACGGAACGCGGAGGCGTACCTCCGAAACCCCGCTCGGATGGCGGGCCCGTCGCTCCCAGGAAGCCCTTGGGCATCTCCGGGACCTGATCGCTGCTCGGAAGAGCGCGAACGTGCACACGCACGAATTAGGAGGCGTGACAAGACGAACTCCGCCCCGACGACGTTGGAGGAGGTATGCGGGAGGCAGCTCCTGGGGTCCTGCGGGAGGCGGGATCTGCCGCAGACGCCCGCGCGCCCATCCTCCCTGTTTGGACGCCGTGTTGCTATTCCTGTGAGGCCTCCGCTCCTTCTGAGTACTCCCGCGTTGCACAAGAGATAGGAGAGGCAGTAGGAGACACGTACTAGGGGTACGCATTGTACGTACGAGTAGGGGGAGGGTCCCTTCTCTCGATCGTAGTGCTGATTGTGCGTGGATGGCACTGAGGAGCGAAAGGAGCTACGCCCCTGCCCCCTCTGACCGTTCGAAGGGCCCACTCGCCCCCTGGAATATCGGCGTAGATATTCTGGGTAACTAGGCCGCCACGTTGATACGATAGAAGCCAGGGGGTGCTCGATGCTGTCCCTTGGGGATAAGGCGAGATGAACCTCAACCACAGTCGCTCCATCGAATCGAAGCGCTGCCATATGGCCTGGGAGGTTCAGTCCAAGTTCAGCACCAGAGCTACGGGACGCACCAGGCGCGAATCGATGATCATGAGCGCAGCCACGGTTAGGAACGCACGATGCTGAGTATCTCCCTCCGACTGCGGAGCGTCAATAGGACGCGGGCCTCCAGGAAACGCCTGACCTTCGCGCCCGTTCGGGCTGTCACGCCCGCACAGAATAGGGAATCCCAAGGACGTCGGCGCGTGGGATCGCGAGCGCGGGAGAACGAAGCACCATCATTGTGGCGTCGAGCGCATTCCAGTTCGACGGGCGCGCTGCCCTGAGTGAGCCGGCAGTGTTGCGGGTGCCGTGATTATACCGTAATGCTCGGAGCGCCTGGAACGGTAGAATTTTTTGAGCAGGCGTCGGAATGGCGAGCGCATGCGTACCTTGACATTGGACGCCACCAACAGGCGTCGTGAAATTTGCCACGGCCGCCTTTCACTGTAGACCGTGTGCATGAGTTGATGACCCAAGCGCCTGACCGGATAGCTGCACATTGCGACCGCTGAACCGGGTAATGCACCTGAAGAGCGAGGCGTTGTTCATGGCCGAGGCTCGGGCGATCCTTGACGGGCGTGCGACGTTGCGACGCAGCATAAGCGGAGGTTGCGGATGGGCGTGCGGAGATAATGTGAGAGCGCAGAGGCATAAGTGGGAACCCGCCCGCCTTTGCGGGCGCTGCGTCCCAGCGCGTCCTCGGTGTGTGCGCCTACCACTGACTGCGAGCATGCCGAAGCCATGACCTCGCTCTCGGGCCCTAGTTGACCGGCGACTCGGTCGTCGTGGATTGACACCAATGGCGGTGTGCCTGTCAAATCCCTCGGGCGCTGCGAAGAACCGCGCATCGTGAGCCGTGTACGACCCGACCATGCTAGACGGCTGTCGGCGATAAACAGGTGTCAGCGCGCCGTCCCGGGACGGAACGAGGGAGGAACGCACCCCGTCTTCCGAGCCCGAGCCCGAGGCCCATTCACCCGCGGACGGTTTGACGCCGGGCGCTCCGCGTCTCGTACTTCCGCCCATGGGCGCCTAGTCAGTACGTTTGAGTAACGACAGGCTGGCCTCGGCTACGGACGAGTGCGATAACTGCCCAATCTAGATCATGCGTCTGGGCTGTGGCCAATCATCGGCGAGTGTAAGCGTGGTTCATCCTTGTATCCGTCGAACATACATGCGCGTGTTTCTACTCACCGGCAATAGCGAGCTCAACTTCGAGTTGCGCGTGAAATACAGTCTGGACGATGTTTCAGAGCCCAGCGTCGGAACCGGTGTAGGCTCGAGAGGGGGCCTAGGCAACACAAACCCGAGGCGTTCAAGGGGGCGAAACCCCGTCTAAACCCGGCGGCGGGCGAACAGAAGCGCGAGCGTAGAACCCGGTGCCACCACGTTGTCGCGTTCTCCGAGTATCCGCGACGTGCGAAGCACCCCTTACCTCCGCTCCGAGGGCCAGCCCGCATCCACGCCGACGCGGAATCCAGCCCCAACCAAGCCGTACTCGCCCCTGCGGCGCCTGCGATCTGCGTTGTCACGCCCTCCGCGCAGGTCGTGAGGTCGCAGGGTCACGCCGCCGTCAAGCGTTGTGGCGCGGTGTGAGCTCTGCCGTCGCCGTGTACGCGCACGGGGCGCGCCTCGAGGCTCGGAGCGCCCGCACGGCCGCACGGAGCAGTCAGCGGACCCGCTCGAGTAGCGTAGGCGCTCCTCGTCGTGGCCTCGGCGACCGATCTGGGGAAGCAGCCTGAGCCTGGCGGACGGTGGCCTGATCATTGACGTGGGCGTGCACGAGCCGGCGGCAGGGGGAGGGGTGCCAGGAGGGGTTTGGAGGGGAAGCGGCGGCTCGCTGCCAGTGTGGCAAATGTGGCCTTACTGCAAACGGCGATGGCTTGGGGACGCGGGCGAAGAAGCACTGCGGTGCGGGATATGAGATCGCGGGTACCTTGATCGATGACACGTCCGCCGTGCGAGAGGGGGAAAGCGCACTCCAGGCAAGCGGCAGGCGGTGTGCCTCCCAGATCCCGCGCAGGTCAGATGGATCGTGGCCGGGCGTGTCGCGTGTCGTGTGTCGCGTGCCCGTGTCGCGTAGCGTAGGGGACGCGACATTGTCTGGGAAGGCCGATGGACAAGGGAGCGCGAGAAGCGTCTCGCGTGCCGGCCGTGCGACCCTGGTTGCAAGTACCCATCACCGCCGTGCAGGCAGCGCGCGGGGAGGGCTTGGCTGACCTCCTCCGTGGTCTGGGTGCGCTCGTGTGCACCCTGATCGCCTGAACGCTGTGAAGGAGTCGGTGAGCAACGGGTGAGTGCTCAGCTGGACACACCTCGTAGCGCGCAGGGCGAAGCGCACGACCAGAAGTTGCTGACGCGACTCCACGAAAGGGCGGGAGAACACCAAACTGAGCATGTGCCACGCGTGCACGAGCTACCCTTCATACCGCGTCAGCGCTGCAATTCACAACCTGATACATGACCTAGCCGCACCGTCATCGACGCGTCCGCCGCCCAGGCCTGCTTCGGCCGCCGAGTGTCTGGTTTCTAGTCTCTGGTATTCTGGGCTTTGAGATGTGATTGAGTTGTTATCCAGCCGCCAGCGCTGAACCGCACTGGTGGGAGAAGCGGCCAGTACTCACCTGGGAGCGTCGCGCGCGACGTTGTACACCGCCCTGTCGACGTGACTTGTTCCCCGAACGCGCGCGAAGCACGGCGGCCACAGCGACGCACCTTCTCGAACGCGCCCGTCACTCCCAAGCCCACGACTGTCCGCAGCGCACGATCGAAGGAAGGGCCAGCCGAGCACAGGCCGTCGAGCCACTCCGCTCGATGAGAGCCGCAGCGGGCGGGAGAGGCTCGCGAAGGCACGCGCACGTCTTCGATACGTAAAGCGCGAGCGCAGCCCTCACGCACGCCGATCGAGGGGGCGGGCGGTCCTGTCGGCGTGAGCTGGCCCTGCATCAGGCTGGGACCCCGCGAGTCGTCAGGGTCCCGAGTCTCGACGCTGCGTCACTTTGTCCTTTCGCTGGGTGCGGCGCCTCGCAGGATTGACATGTCATTGACCGGATGGGAGCCTCGGGGGTCGGAGGGCGGGGGTAGCGCTGCTGGGGATCAGGGGATCAGATCCACATCGCGCGGGGACATCATCTGAGCTGTAGCGGCTAGTGAGGAAGGTATAGCGCTGCTCTCATGACAACTTTGCTACTTACATACCTGAATGCAAGACCCGTGAGTCGCGGACAAGCGAGCGAAGGGCGAAGGGAGCGTCGTAGTGCAGCGTAGCTCGAGAAGCTGCGGCACGCCCGCCCGCCGTATCCTCGGCAGGATATGCGACAAGAGGCCGTTCACAGACGCGTTCGCTTGTACGCGCGATGCGAGCCTAAGTTAGCACTCGTGGAACAAGGGGCTGCGTTTGGGTTTACATTTGCCGCTGTCGCTCGCGCGAGAAGGACGCGTCTGCCGAGGACGTCTCGCATTTCAGGGTACGGTATAAAGCACTCACAGATCGAGAGCGTCGTGTGCACACGCGTGCGCCGCTGGCCTGCAATGCACGCTGGCATCAGATCTGGCTGAGCGTGCATAACGAACCATCATCGCACAGTGTGGCAAAATGAGAGCGCAGCAACTCTTTCCATAACCAGCCCGGCCACATCGGGCTCGCCTTAGCCGCCCATGCAGACAGCACGTAAAACCGCGACGCGACGATTCGAATCGCCATGCCCACATGCGTGCAGTGGCGCGTCGAAGCTCAGAACCGCTTCTTCGAGTTCGCTGTGTACGCGATAAGAGAGGACGGGGGCGAGGATCAGAGTTCGCGCGGGCGACGCGCTACGGCCGCGGCGGCAGACGAGGGTTGTGGACGTCGACGTCCGCAGCGTTGGAGTGTCTTTGCGTCTGCCGCCGCGGCCGCAGGGAGTGACCGATCTTCCTCTGTTCCTCGACGCGCTTAGATGATAGGGAGGTTGATGTGTTACGAGACTCAGAGGCGTCGAGACTCGGAGTGCGATTGCCAGCGGGTGGGGAGGGGTGCATATCAATGTGAGGATGCCGACCTGAGTGTATGGATGCGGATCGGTGGTGGCAGACGTCCACAGCCATGGAGTGTGGCAGCCCACGTCCATCCACCTTCCAACCCCAACGTTCGGGCGCATGCGACGAATCTGATGCGAGCCTTAGCATAAGCGAACGCGCCAGGCGACAATGGAAAGCAGAAGTGGGACGATACGCGAGGCGCGCCTTGACAGTGGGACCAGGCCTCGGGGAACGCCCACGCTGGAGCGCCGTCGGACGGAGGGCCCAACTCCGTCGGCATCCGTCGCGCGGAACGGGAGCAGCAGGGGGGCGCGGGAGGCAGTGGGACTGCCGAACGCGGGCGTCGACGTCGTCGGAGTGCAGGGGCTGATACGCGCGGCCGGCGGGCGACAGATGTGCGATGGCGACTCGCGAGCGCAGGGTGCTTGCCAGAAAGGCGCAACAATGGCAGCGAGAGAAGGGGTGCGCGCGAGACTGGCACAGGCGCAGAGGGCGAGACCCCAGGAACGCATTCATACGGGCAGAGAGCAGGGAGATATCGTGGCCGTGGAAGCTGCGCGACCAGAACTCGAGAACTCCGTGAAGAAGCCGCAGTCGACTTCGGTTCGAACGCTATAGATGTGCTGGCAACTGAAGCGAGCGCAGGATGTATTAATGAGCTCCCTAGCATATGTATGCGCGGTGAAGTAGGCTAGAGAGCAGCAGCAGAGGTACGATATGAGTGGTGGTGAGCGAGCAAGAACGCGTCGCGACGCGCCCGGCGCAGAGGAGCGCGGGAACCCGACGCGTCGGAGTTCGATCTCAGATTAGACGCGTACGTAACGCGTTCGTGCGAAACACCGAAACCCGAAAATACGCGTCGGCTGTGACGCAGGAACCGGAGCTAGCGGTCACTCTGTGACGGCGGTCAGCAAACAAACAAACAGACGCCGCCAATTGATCGCGAATCGGCATTCAGTCAATCTGGGTTGAGGCGCCGAGCCTCGATCAGAATTGGAAAATGAATCACGAAGATCTGGGCGGCCGATCCAAGAGGGCGTGTGTCAGAGCGGCAGCGTGAGCGGGCGCCTGGCCACGGTTGTCCCGCCTGGCGTTTTTGGGGCGGGGGCGGGGCGGGAGAGGGATGGTGCCGCCGCCGTCTGGAGGCGGGGGGCGCGGGGCGGACTTGGGCGGGGAAAGCCCATGCGGGGATTGTGAAGAGCGTTCGATGGGATGGCCCAGAGATGTTGCGGGGGGCCGCGAGGCAGCACGCCATTGGGGGAGGGTGGTTGGGGACGCCTGCGCGGGTGCCGGGGGGACGGGTGGGTGGAGCAGGATGAATTAGATTCGGGAGCTGGAAAGGGCAGTCGGGGCGCGGGGAACCGGGGCGGGGGAAGAGGGAGAGAAGAGGCCGGTGGATGGGAAAGCCAAGAAGGGGATCAGAGCTGGTTGATGTGCGCTGGATGGAGGCATCGGAGGATTGTTGGAGGAGGGCGGCGAGAGCGGAGAGAGGGCGTTCGCGAGTGGGAAAGGAATCGCAGGAAGAAATGGGCTGGGAGCGGTGGGAAGTGACGGAGGGGATGGCGAGATTGCCGGTTATCTGGCAGTGCGGTGAAGGGCGATAGGAGGTCGGACCTGGAACGTGAGTGGAGTGGGAGCGACCAGAACGGGAGGTGCATTCAGTTGGGCGGGTGAATAGAGGGGGGCACGTTTGCACGCGCAAGGGCGGCGCAGGGAGGGAAAGAGCTTGCGAAGGCGGGCGGCGTGGGCGCGGAGGAGTGCGCGACGCAGCGCGGGTGGCTGCTGGGATATGGAGCACGTACGGCGGAGAGGGCTGTTGTAGTCGGGCGGGAGGAGTGGGACGGCGGGAGATGGATGACATCACGGCCGGAAAAGGCTAGGGCGGGCAAGAAAGCGCGGAGGACTAGACTCTGGACCCTGTCCCTCATAACTTGTCGCGCGTGCGGTGGGCGGGCGCTCGAGCTTCCATCGCCCCCTGCCTTGGTTTCTGGAATGCGAGCTTGATATAACGCCTCCCTCTCCCATCGCCGCATCTTATCCTGCCACCTGCAGCCCCTCCCCCTCCCATCTCATCCGCTGCGATGCCCTACGCCGGCCCCTCCTCCGACGCTGGCCCGACCGCGACTGCCACTCGCCCGTCCCACCACCGTCGCACCCGCTCCGCCTCCAACTTCTCTGACGAGCGCGGCCCCGGCGCATTCGCCCCCCTCGGCCAGCTCCCCCGCCTCAACAAGAAGGCCGTCTTCCACATCAACAACGACAATGACGACGATAATGCCCACGACGACGAGCCAAGGCCCACCTACCCCACCTATGCGAGCCCCTACTCCCCCCTCAACTCCCTCCGCCTCTCCATGAACACCGGCAAGTTCTCCCCCTCAATACCGCCACCCTCTCGCATAGACATCCCCGCCCTCGAGCCACCGACCGCCGTACCCTTCCCCACCTCCTCCCCTGTCTCCCCCTCGGGCGGCCCCTCTCCGTTCTTCGCCAATTACTCCCGATCTTCCTCCAAGGTCACCTCCCCCTCTCTCCCACGCACCCCCTCCACTCCCATCATCCTCTCCAACGGCAAGCCCCTCAAGTCTTCGCTCAAGGGCTCTGCTTCCACCCCGAACATTCCTGACCTCCAGGTGAGACATGTGCGCGCGCAGTCGGCTCCCGCCACCCCCAACACGCCCAAGAATGTCCACTTTGCCGAGAAGGATTCGGGTCTCGAGAGCGTCCGGGTATACAACCGCACAGGGAAGCCTGCGTCGATCTCCAAGCCTGCAGGTGAGGAGACCGAGACCGAGACTGAGGCAGAGAGCTCCTTCCCCTTCCCTCTCCTCTCGTCTCCTCTCACCCCGGCTCCCACCGCTATCATGCACGAGATCGACCCCAGCCCCGAGCGGTCGCACCCGATCCCGAAGACGAACCCGTCCCCGTACGCGAACGTCTTCCTCGAGACCCTCGCGCTCCCTCGGACCCGCCCGCCGACCCTCAGGGGCACGGTCCTTGTTCGGAATCTCTCGTTCGAGAAGGTTGTGGCGGTGCGGTTTACCCTCGACGACTGGCAGACCACCAGCGAGGTCCTCTGCAAGCACGTCGTGAGCCTCCCCGGCCTCCCGCCGCCGTTCCCGCGTGCGCGCACGATGGGCGACGTCGCGGGCAAGATCGCGAGCGGCCAGCCCGGTGAGGAGGATAAGGAGGCAGCCGGTCCGACGTGGGATCGCTTCAGGTACGGATCGTCGCTCTTCCTATCGGGCGTAACTAAAATTTGATTGCTCGCGAACAGCTTCACGATCCGGTTAGAGGACTACGAGGCGAAGCTCGCCGACCGGACGCTTTTCCTCGTCGTCCGGTACAACCCCGGTTCGGGCGGCGAGTGGTGGGACAACAACGACGACAAGAACTACCGGGTCGGCTTCCGGCGCGCAGCCGCGTCGCCGCTCCCGTCGCCCTCGCTGTCGATGTCCCACTCCCAGCAACGCACCTTCAGTGCCCCGAGTACGTTGAAGACGACCCCGACGACGGGCTCCGTTCCCCTTCCGTTTGTCTCCTCCCGACAGCTTGCGCTGCCCGTGCCTCCCCAGCTCACTCGCAGCCTGTCTTCGCCGTTCCCGGCCATGTCCCCCTCCTTTAACGAGGTGCAGGGCCAATGGAAGGAGCGTGAGCACGCAGACCGCGAGAAGATGACTGAGCGCGGGCTCGGGTCTCCCACCGCTGCTTACCTCTCGAAGAAGCTCTCCCTGAGCAACTACGTCGCTCCCGGGACGTCGTCAGCCATGGTCACCCCGCCGACGACGCCGCCGGGCACCGTCCGTGCGCGAAGCGCGAGCTTACCAAGCGAGGTCAGCCTGAGCGCTGACGAGCCCAAGCCCTCTCCCTCCGAGGAGGTTAAGACGCCGACCGACGGGCCGAGCACACCTACCGCGGTTGTACCCATCCCGCCTGCAAGCCTGCCCAACTTCAGCGAGACCGCGCCATCATGGGCAGGTCCTTCCTCGCCCAGTGCCTCTTCGTCGACGCCTCCGGCTTCCAACCCGCTCTCGTCCATCCCCGGCCCGTCGCCTGCTGCGCTCGCCGCTCAGGCGCGGTCGTTCAGCCCCTCGTACGGCTACCCCTTTCAGCAGCTCCTGAGCCCGCCGCAGTCCAAGGACAGCAGTCCCGCGGGCAGCGGCAACGCGAGCCCCCGGCGCGGCAGCCCCGAGCCGCGTGCCTCGAAGCTCACCGGCCTCGGGCTCGAGGGGCCCCGCTCGGAGTCGCCCGCGCCCGTGATGGACGAGGAGGAGCGCAAGGCGGCCGCGGCGCTGAGCACCGCCGTGCGCGAGCTCGGCCTGAACGCGTCGCCCGCGACGGCGGCGAACGCGAACGCGCGCGTGGACACGAGCGACCCGAGCTACGCCGCGCTCCTGCGGCAGTGGTGCTTCGCGCAGAGCGCGCCGCCCCCGGCGTCGAGCGCGCACATCTCGCCCGCGGGGACACCGGCGCCGACGTCGCGGCTGGCGTCTGCGGCTGCGGCGGCTGCGGTCGGCGCGGCGGTAACGGGGACGGGGACGGGGAGCGGGGGCTCGACGCCGAAGGTGGGGTTTGGGGCGGGGTCGGGGTACGGTTTCCCGGGGTTTAGCTTTGGCGCGCTGCCCGACGCGGGCATGGTTGGAGGTGAGCACTCGTTCTCTCTGTCTGTCAGGGCGGGTGATGGGTGGGGGCGGGTGGGGTGCGAGTGAGACGTGCGGGGTAAAATGCGACGTTGGGGAGAGGATCCGAGCCGGCCTCTTCTCCCGCCCGCACAAACGTCGTGCAGCTACCTCGCGCTGCCTCTCGTTACGTCTTGCTCGCTCCCCGCCCGCCCGTCGTCGCTGTCTATCTGCACACATCTCATGATCCGAGCGCTGACGCCCTTTCCTATAGCGCACATGGGTTAACCTGAATCAACGCTGCTGGGCCGTGACGCCGCAAACTGGCGTTTCGCCCACCGCGGAGCTCCTCGATACCCCCGTCACGCGCGTCATGGGGCCCGGCGAGCTCAACCTCGACTGCTAACTTATTCCCTGCCCGGACTCGGCTTCTTGTATGCAAACCTCCTTCGTCGCATCCCCCTCCCCTCCCCTCCTCCCCCCTCACCTCCATGCATCCCCCACCCTGATGAATACTAGCCGCGCCCGCGCGGATAAGCCCGCGGCTCCCGGGTCGCGGCGCTATCTATTCCTATCTGCCCGCGACTGTTGTACGCCTAACCATAACGCTTTCTTGCCTGCAAAACCCCGCATCCCCTCCCCTCATCACTCACCCCCAACCCGAAAATGCGGCTGCCCGCCAAGTGGGCGTGCGACGTGCTCGCGCCTGCCCCTATCTCTCGTCCCATTTCACGCTGTACAGTGTACATTCCGCGGCCCCGGCTGCGTCTCATTGCTTAGCCCCCTCTCCCCTTCCCATCTCCCCTTCCCATCTCTCAGGCACGAGCGCGTCGCACGCAGGCATACACGGACCACGGCGTGGCGCCGCGTCTCGTCTCGGTGTTGCTTACCATAACCCATAGAATTGTCTGTCCTCGTTATCGCTCGCTCGCCCCGGCCCCGCCCCCGTCCCTCGCAATCTCGCCCCCCACCCGCATCACGCTTCCCACATCTCGCCTCTCACGCACGCTCACACCCGTCTTCTCCCGCCTCCCCTTCCTCTCTCTCGCAATCGATCGCGCCATCCCCGCAAAACCCTCCCCCTTCCCCGCTCATCTTGCTTCTCCTTTCCTCCTTCGTGTACGAGTACGAAATGCCGGGGCCTTGCGCGCCTCATCCGCTCCTTACCGCCCTCTCGAGGGCCCTGCTTCCGGTCCCGTCGAATATCGCTTGGTTTATCTCACGCATCGACCGCTCACGCCCGCCCCGAACACGCTGCATATCATCACCCTGTACTCTAGTGCCTGCTACACATGCAATACGTTTCCTTGAATCCTTCGCTCAATTGCGCGCGCCGTGTGCCGTAGGGACTGTTCGACTTCCGCGAACGCGCAGACGGTGATCCTCCTGCGTTCCGCGCGATCGACGTGGCCTGCCAAGCCCGAGGTTCCCCACACGGCCCATATGCAACTGTTTAATGGCACGGCGGACGCCGCGGGCATCCAGGGACCGGCTTGCGAGTCTCCAGGATTTCGACGCCTCGACTCCAAGCATTCCAAATCGCAGAACAAACACGGGAAAGTACTCGTCGGGCTGCCGCCTCCTCCGATGGACGACTCGATATTTTTTCGCCCCCCAAGGTGAGCGCTGTCACGCCCGGTAGCCCCTGAGCGATCTCGCATCCGAATCTCATGTCGATCGTGTTAAGGAACTGTGGTGCGCGGTGGTGGTGGCTCTGCCAGCACTCCGCAGTACTCAACGCTGCTAGTGGGGCCCGAGGGCCATGTTCGGACCTATCCCAAGCTGGTCGTGCACGCGTCCGCCCCAGAAGTGCCGCAGGAGGAGTCTGTCTGACTTGCGGGAGGAGTTGTGGGGGTGGGTGCACCGCACCGCACCGATGGTCGTGCCGGGCCCCTGAGCAGCGGCGCGGTGCAGCCAAGTTCCTCCAGACATTCCGAGTGTTGAGTCGACGACTCCCGACGGTACCGACTCCCGACCACCGACTCCGGAATACCGACCGCCGACTATTTTTCGATCGAGGACGCGGGCATGCCTGCCCACGCCGGACCTCGTTCTGTTCGTGCCCTGCTCAATGAACGGAAGAACGCTGACGCTCCCGCGACCGACAGGCTCGAAGGCGTCGGCTCGTATGCGTCAGTTCCAGAACGCGACAATACGCGACGCGGAGCCTGCAAAAGGGAGAGTCGATCGCCCGCGACGCACGGATTCAATATGCAGCTCCGGACCCGGGCGCGCAGTCCGGGGTGCGGGCGCGCGCCCCGCCCCCCGCCCCCGCTCCCCGGCCTGTTGTGCCAAGCTTGGAGCTCCTTGGCAGTAGGTCAGGGTGTGGACGTTCGGTAAGCCGTTCCTGTCGGGCGTGACGCTGAACGTGATAACCTGCTCGTAGGGCTACTTGCTTGTGCATCCACTAAGTATTGCTGAGTACGAGTGTCAGCAAACTCGGACGTGTGGTTGGAGGAGGCAGTCACCGTGCTTATCTTCCGACAACTCGCACTCCCGGTCTGCTCGTATCTCTTGTGCTCTCGTAACTTGCTAGAAGCTGCGAACAAGTTGGACGCTATCACTCTTACCTCACGGGTCCTCAGTGCTCACTGGCACACAATCCTGTACTATCTGTGGCTGTCATATGGCCGTCGGAGTTAGAGGCCGAGCGTGCACAGTATATTCTTGGAACTTCGTGGTTCGAGTATACACGCTTCAATACAACGCACGGCCGCGGTCGCTCTCGAGCGTCCGCAGCGCACGCCATGGCCTCACTTCATTTACATCGTAGCATCGCGAACACACCCCGGTCAACCATGACGTCGATCATGAGTAACCGACCGCCCAGGGCCGTCGCCCGCGGTCAAGTGAGCGCACGGGGCGGACCCGTGAGCGGCGGGAGGCGCGCACGGCGAAACTGAGGCTTGAGCGCGACTGTGCTGGGCAGAGCCGCGACTGCGTGCAATACAGTCGCGCAGACGCTGCGACGCCGCCGGCTTCGATCGCCCAGCGCGCTGTCATGCGCCGTCCGACGCCCGTGGGGTGCACAGGCCCGCACCTGGGCTGCGGCGTCGCGGCCCCAACGCAACGGACTATCGGACGTGAGCATGAATTGCGTGCATTGTATGCCAGCGTACGATCGTGCGTTCTATCACCCTCGTCGGAGCTCGAGAATGCACGCCCTGCGCCGCCACGCGCAGGGTCAACGCGACAGGTGAAGGGCGTCGAGGCGTGCCGACCGGTGGCAGCCAAACTGTCTCCGCTCCGTCAGAACGGCAATGCAGAACGGAGGGCAAAGAACGGATATTCAAGGCGTCGCGCGCCAAGCCGCCGAAGCACACCCCGCAGCGTGCGTGCGCGCCCGGCGGCACAACAGCGTCGCGCGGCGCCGGTGGGAGCTCGAACGTTCGCGCGAACGGCGGAGGGGGCTTCGCGCTCGGCTGCTGCATTGTCTCGCACCGGTGGCTGTAGTAGCACCCAGCGGCGTGCTACCAGGTACCGCGGCAGAGGTTCGTCGCTCGCGGGGCGATATAGGCGAGCGTGTACGTTGGGCATGCCACGAATAACCACGGCGACAGGCGAGCAAGACACCGAGAGTGATAGACTTCGTCGCGGTGGGAGGACCCTGCGCTGGGGGACGGAGGGACGCGGGCGCGAACTACTCTCGAACGTGCGGGCGTGTGAGCGGCCGCACGAAGGTGCTGGGGCGCGCGGGCACGAGGCGGCTTATCTGAATGCGAGAAGGGCGGCGGCTGGCAGATGGGAGCGCGGGCTTCGAGCGCGGGCTTCGCGCGTCGCTGCGGCGATGGCGTTGCCCTCTCGAATGCGACGAACTGCCAGAGCGGAGTCGTGCCGCACGCCGGTGGCGGCTTCGCTTTTGTTCGACGCTGCGGGGTCGATAGCGAGGGGCAGGGTGGTGATGAGTGGGGGCCGCGGCGGCTTCGAGATAGTTCGTGCGAGGGGCCATGCCTTTAGCAGCACTGGAAGCCCTGTTGGGGTGCAGAGGATAATCAGTATACAGTCGAGGATGCCATTCACGAATAGACTGTACCCACAGGATGCTGTGGGTGCAGCTCGGCTTCCGCTTTCGTCAATGCCGCAAGGTTTCCACCCTTGATCACTCAGAGATGTACCGGGGGCGATGGGGTGGACATAGCGGGACAGGCTATCCCATAGCAAGCGTAGGGGGAGCGAGCGGGACCATAACGCGGATTCGATCGGGCGGAGAGACCGAACACCCTCTTGCGCATGTATCCACTCGTACGGTGAGCTGTGGGTGTCAATGAATGCGCAACTCCATGCCCAGAGGGCTGCAATCCACCGATGGTGCCACTCGTGAAAGATCACGAACGGGGCGGGTATCTCCAGCGGACAAGTGCGATGCTGCGACCTGGTCCGGCCTAGAGGCCACTGTCCGGCATTCATTCGCACCCGTCGGAGCCCAAAATCCGTTTCAATGCTTCGTCGACAGGCGTAGGCCACGTCGACACGAGCCAGGCGCACCACCGAGCGAGTCCACGCCCATCGCCCGCTTGGCGGGCACCAGGTGGACCTCACTGTACCACCCCGCCCCGCGTGAGGACGCACGGGTCGCTGGGGACGCCGCGTTCTGTCGGGGGCCCATCAGTTCTAGCGGCACAGGCACGGCTGTTCACCAGCGTATATGGGAAGACGCACCTTTGTTTTCCGTCGCAGTCGCGCGCGAGGACATATCACCGGGGCGACCATGTCCAGCTGACCACTCGCTAGGCGCCGGACGTGTGGTTCTCGCCCGTCGAATAGAGTCGGCGTCGCGATCGCTTGCCCGATCGATCGTATGTCTGAATGCTCAGGAGGAGCTGTATCTTGTTCTTGCCGCGCGATGTATCCGGTAGAACCTAGGGACTCGACGACGAGGGGCCTCTATGTGAAGTTTTGCTAGACGGCAGCGTTCGGCACTTGTAGGGGCTGTGTGCTGTGTGCTGGGCACGGAACATGTAAAATATCGAGATCATTGAATGGACGGTACACCGTACCTCGAGGGACATTGGATCTACCTGGGCGATCAGACTTCGATTGAAAGCCGGCGTCTCGATGTCACGGCTTGCGGAAAGTATATTCATACGTTGTGGAAAGCCTGAGAATAAGAGGGGTCAATGCTGCTGCACCGAAAGGCGTGACAAGGCGGAGTGCGTGGCGGAAAGTCCGCTGCAGAGTATCGTGGGACCTATAAGCGGATCTGGAGTTCGAATGCTCACGAGTTCTTGTAAGCATTGGTGCTATATATTATACTATCGCACCTCTGAAACTAGTAGTACAAAGCAATCCCTCAATGACGAGGCGGAAGCGCACAAGAACTCTGCTTGACGAATGAGTTACTTCTCGCAAATGCTCAGTGGGGGCAAGGCGTGCTCACCCAAGACAAGAGATTTCCATGAAACCGATGAATACGACCACATTATGCCCTGTTGTGATGCTCATGCCTAGGCGCTGAGCGACGGACGCCCCACCAGCTGCGCGTGCGGCTCTGGCCGTTTCGCACGTAGGCGCTGCAGCTCCTCTCGAAGGTCCGTGAGCTGTGCACGGAGCGCGGAAGTGTCTGTGGGCAAGGTGCCAACATACGAGCTCGGGCCTTGAGACGAACGTGGTGGTGTAATAGCGTCCTCGGGCTTGGCGCCGATCCCCGCCTCAGCGACGACTTCCTTCGCGTCGGTAGCTGTATAGTACGGCAGGTATCCGTCCTTAACGGTAGAATTTGCATACAGGGTAGTGGACGATTGGGATCGCGCGGGGACGAGGTTTTCCTTGAGCGGTGACGAGTGGTGGGCTTCGTAAGAACATACACCTTGTGAATGCGCACGCATGAGGTGCTCACCGTGTGTCGTCTGAATTTCGTCGGTATACGAGCGGCATTGGGCGCATGCACAGCCGGCAAGGGCACAGGAGCGGTCGGTGGTCTGCTCGTCCAGTTTTTGAGCCAAAACGGTATGATGGCTGGTTGGCGTCGGCGGAGACAGCGATACAGGACCACGAGTATTGATACGGTTACCACACTGCCTGCGACACCGCCAGCAATCGCACCGCGCGGGAGAGAAGTCGAGTGAAATACTAGTGATGTGGGAGGTAGACTGGGAGAGGTTGAGAGAGATGAGGACGGCGCAGGGGGTGGATCTGAAGAGTTTGGGTCGGATAGCGACGATGTGGGTTGAGAACTGAAAGCGGCTGGGGGGAGGGAGTGACTCAGAGGAGTTGCTGGCCGTGGGGTCGGTAACTGGGAGGCAGGTAGCAGGGAGGATGGTGCTGGGGAGATCGGCGACGGGGGAGTTGGCGGCGGAGCGCTTGGTGGCAGAGCGCTTGGAAGTAATGGCTGAGTCACGACAGATTCAGCTGAGGTCGGGGTTATATCAGGTTCCTCGAAGGTGTAGACCATGTTGTCGAACAAGAGGAGGGAAGCCGTGGGACCACCTGCCCGGACTTCGATGCTATGGTCGGTGTTTATGAGCCCCGTCCTGTGGAAGACAAGCGTGTTGTACAAGATCGTGGAAGTGCTGTCCGGGGTGTGTTCGTACTGGTCGTAGTAGTCGCCGTCGATGAAGAAGCTCAGATTCACGAAGGTTGTCGTGAACTGAACGAAGTTGGGGACGATGAAGTACACGTAGACCGCTGTGCCGGTGAATGCAGCGGTGATGGTGTGGTCGGGATCGCCGGGGTGGTATGTGGAGTCGTGCCAGGTCCCGTCGAAGGTCTGCGAGATATCTACAACCTTTCCCGGCAGCATGTTGCAGTGAGCACAGGTGTTCCCTTGTACCCAGGGGGGCATGGTATCAAGAGTGTGAAGGGGCGCATAGAGGGGTTTTGCGCCGGTAACACTGTCGCCATCCTGGTCGTCTATGGTACGGTTCGTGGCGATGGCCCCTGCATCGTATAGTAGGATTAGCTGTAGAAGGGGTAGAAAAGATGTCAGGGGAGCAGCCCGGGAACAGAAGCGTGATTTGGACATAGGTAGCCAATGCAGTTCGAATCGTAGAGGGCAGGGCAGGAGGGCGACGCTGAGAGGAAAATGGAACATACCCATATATCGCACCTTTGACTCTGATGACCGCAGAGACGTTTGTTGGTCGCTTGTGGTTACGCTGTGCAATACATCAGCAGTTCTACAAACACAAGGTTCAGGAAGTTTATGTATCTGGGATGGGACGCGATTGGACGCGTGTTTGCGGCGCAATGCAGATGGAAGGTCCCTTGCCTTACCATATATCACTTCTGACATCGACTCAGGCTGGCCACCCACTTTCAGGATCATGTCGAGATGGGCGTGTCCGATCACGCAAACAGCCTTCGCGCGGCGGATCTGTGCTCGGAAGTACTGTTCATTGAACGCTAAAGGTGCAAGGGAGTCTCGCATCTGAAATCGGTCGGATGAATGCAGATCATCATCCCGAAGAGACGCAAGCTCGAATGGCATCGTACCTCAACAGGTGTGCACTATGGCTACGCAATTCCTGGCCTCGCGCCACCGCCAGCCGCCGCTGCTGGTCGGGCCGGGGCTGTCTTCTCAGCTGGGTGCAAGACCGGATGGCAGTCGAGCTACATCTGCATTGTTTTCAACGCTAGATGTTCGTAAGATATCCAGCTTAATGATTATGATTTGCGGAAGTTGCGGAGTGACGGTTGAGACGAAGCGACTGTTGGTGGTCGCGCGCTCGAAAATGCGCTAGGCGCCCATTATTTAGGACACCGGGGGACACCCTGAAGCGACCCCCATGCACCTAGTCCGAGTCTCTCTCTCAGCTCGGTCCCCCGCTAGCCTGAAATCATTTATGCCAGTATAGTGTGTACTACAGAGCCCTGAGATCAAAATCCGGAACATACAACAGCGAAAATTTCTACAGGTGGGTATAGCCTCATCAATCGGCCTCGACGCGTAAGACGAGCATTCCTCCCGAAGGCTAGAACATCGCCCCAAGCGGGTGCAAGAGTCCCCTCTGGAGCGCCAGAGATACAGTCTGCGTGAGACAGCCGCGGTCGGTCTCGGTGACCTATCGACGGATTAATCCCAGATATCTGATACTGCCCTATGTCCGACGAATTCAATTCTGCTCGCTCGTGTGTAGTAGAGAGTGAGCCTGCTTACCAAGTCAAGAAACCCCCCATCAAGACCCATGGAGTCGCACGCAAGGCCCTGGGGTACCAACAACATAGTCCCCCTCGCCGTCACGCCTCGTAGCACGGCGGGGGCTCCAAGAACAGCGCGTGCATCTCCCGTTCACGTCGCAAGCGCTCCAGCTCTTCTCGCATCCCCGCGACTTCAGCGCGCAGCGTGGATGAGCCTAAAGACGAGCCCGTCCGCGTCGTGCCGGCATACGTGCTTGGACTTCGGGAAGAGCGCGGTGGTGTGATGGGACTCTCTTCGGGTTCGGCGCTGACGTGCGGCTCAATGTCAAGCTCCATCTCCGCGTCGGCCTCCTTGGTGGTAATGGGTGGGAGGTGCGATGATCTAGCGCCCTCGGAGGCAAAATGGAGACTCGTGGATGTCACATAAGACTCCGGACTCCACACGGCCGGACGTAGTCGTGCAGAGCTGGGATACTCCTTGAAATACGAGACACGAAAAAGTGAGTAGATGCACTCTGCGATGCCACGCGTGAGTCCAACACTCACCGTATAGCGCGAGGATTCGGGGTGCATGCGGTCAGCGTTAGCCTCACGCATCCTCGGCGTGGACGTAGGGGACGCGGGTGATTTCTTCGACCATCTCTGGAGCCAAAGCGGCATGAGAGCGCGATGTCGTTTGCGAAGGCAGCAATATAGAGCCAGGAGGAGCGATAAGGCGGCCACGCCGCCTACCACGCCGCCCACAATTGCACCGAGTGGAGGAGACTGTGAATGAGAGGCCAGCGGTACGGGTTGCGAGTTGGGAGAACCTGGAGGATACTGTGACGAGGTGGGCCGTTGAGAGCCGGGAGACGTGGATGACGGGGAATCCGGAGAATTCGGTGATTGAGACACTCCTCGCTGAGAGCCTGGCGACGACTGGGAGGCAGATGTCTGGGAGACTAGTGACTGGGAGGTGGGCGACTGAGAGGTGGGCGACTGGGAGGTGGGTGACTGAGAACTGGATGATGTCGGTTGAGAGCTCGATGAGGGCGATTGAGAGCTTGAGGTGGGTGGTACGGGTTGAGAGGAGCTCGTTATGGTCGATATAGGAGTGGGATCGGCTTCTTCGAAGGTGTAGACGAAGTTGTCAAACACGATAACGGAAGCGGTGGGACCAGTTGCGCGGACTTCAATCTCATGGCCGCTGTTCTCCAAGTTCGTCGTATGGAAGGCGAGAACCTGGTACAAGACTGTAGAGGAGCTGTCCGGGGTGTGTTCGTACTGGCCGGCGTGGACTCCGTCGATGGAGAAGCTCAGGTTCACGAAGGTCGTTGTGAACGGAATGGTGTTGGGGACGATGAAGAAGGCATATATCGCTGTACCGATGAACGAGGCCGTGATGGTGTGGTCGGGATCGCCTGGGTGGTATGTGGAGTCGTGCCAGGTCCCGTCAACGGTCTGCGAGATATCTATGACTTTCCCTGGAAGCAGGGAGCAGTGCACGCAGGTGGTGCCTTGGATCCAGGTGCTATTGGGGTCGACACCGGGCGCGGGCCCGTAGTTGGGTTTTGCGCCTGTAACACTATCCCCGTTCTCGTCGTCTATGGTCCGGTTCGTCGAGAGGGCCGTGGTGACTCTTATCGAACATAGTAGCCGGAAGAGGATGAAGGAAGAGCGCGCAGAGACTGCCCAGTTCCGGCTGCGTCGCCTGTGCATACCGAGCCAGCGAAGTCAGAAATGTCAGGACGGGATGAGTAGAGGGAAGAGGGACAAACCCAGGGAGCGCACCTCAGTGGATGCCTAGAATCTGAGAGCTGTCACATTGTGGCCCGCGGTGGCAGTTCGCAGTAACCCTGTGTAAGACGTTATGTCGATCACCAATGTTGGAATCGCAAGTTTGACGTGTCCTGACCGCGATGTAGATGGGCGCGCATACCTACCATGTGATAAGACATAAACGGACGAGCATTTGCTTGACTTAGTAGGACTTCGAACCAATCGGTTCGGTGGAGGCATCGGGGTTACTACCGGAAAGATAGTACGCATACTTACACGCCGCCACCTATCCTCATCCGCGCGCGGAGGGACGGCTTTTGTTTAGACACCAGATCCCGTAACCCGCTCGGCCGGAATATGGACGTTCTCCGGCCGCACCTGGCATGTATCTGATTTCCAGGCTTCGAACATGATGGCGTTCATGTCGAGTCAAAACCGGGAGGAGACGCACCTTGAGTATTGCCACGCCTCGACATGCCCGCGTTGCATCTGAACTACTTCATGTCAGATTCGCGTCTCAGAGTTTCAGGCTTCGGCCAATGAACGTTAGTACATAGTAGGTTGCGTCATCAGGTTCCGAAAGCGAAGGCCGAACGGGAGTCGAACTTGACTCGGATGCGTGCTGTCCTTAGGCGGTAGATGGTCGGACAGGTGCCTGGTTGAACCTCAGTCTGTTTATGGACATCGGTTGACGAGGAGGTCGCAAACGACAAGTCGGAGAACGTCTTGTTGAGCGGTGGTGAGTATGCCGTGCGAAGAAGGGTGTTGAAACGTTGAAGGTGCGGCACCGAGGAAACCAGTACTTGCCAGTGCCGTGATCGCTGCGCCCGGGGCCGGTGGCAGTGACCTGCAATAAACGCCCTCTCGCCTTGCTCTGGTAGGGTGTTCAAGCACGGGTTTGAGGACCGTATTCTACAAAATTCGAATGTCTCTGGAAGAAATACAGTGTACATTTCCGAGGAAAACCCCCGTTTATCAAGACGACTGCACCCAAGATCCCGCGATAGCATCCGACGCTCCGTGCTCATTCCTCGTACCGCGGCGGAGGCTCCAAGAATAGCGCATGCAGCTCCCGTTCCGCGCGCAGACGTTCTAGCTCCTCTCGCATCCCCGCGACCTGTGCACGAAGCGCGGACGAGCCCGTGGAGGTCCCCGTGTGTGAAGTACCCGCGTACGAGCTGGGGCTACGAGAAGAGCTTGCTGGTGACAAGCTGCCCTCCAGCTCGGTGCCGACCTCCATCTCATGGGCGGCGTCGGTCTCCTTCGAGTCGGCGTTCGTCGGCACGTGCGGTGACAGGGCGTCTTCGGAGGCGAAAGGAAGAGTGGTGGGTGCCGTACTCGGAGTTTCGGTAGTCCAGCTGGTCGGAGGCGATCGCGCGGGCTCGGGGTTGTCCTGTTGCATCGGCTTTATGAGAGCGTGTACCCCGTGAGCGCGAGCGCATAAAGTGCTCACCGAATATTGCGTGGGTTGAGGGTGCATACGAGCAGCGTCAGGTGCTCGCGCAGTCGGTCCAAACGCAGGGAGCATGAGCGGCTTCTTCGACCAGCTCGGGAGCTGGATGAGTGTGCGCCGGCGTCTGCGAAGATAGCAATATAGGAGCAGGAGCAGGGCTATGGCTGCGACGCCGCCTGCTACACCACCTGCAATCGCGCCGATCGGGGGTGAGCTCGAATGCGAGGCAGATTGTGCAGCAGGTGAATTCGAGGGGCCTGGGGAGGAGACGGATTGGGGGCTGGGAGGAGCTGGTGAGACAGTAGGCTGGGGAGTGGGGGCGTCATCGGCATCCTCGAAGGTGTAGATCATGTTGTCAAACAAGATGATGGATGCCGTGGGACCAGTTGCTCGAACCTCAATGGTGTGGCTGCCGTTCACCAGGTTCGTATGGAAGGCGAGAACGTGGTACAAGATTGTGGATGTGTTGTCCGGAGTGTGCTCGTACTGGCCGGCGTGGGTTCCGTCCACGGAGAAGCTCAGGTTCACGAAGGTCGTTGTGAATTGAATGAAGTTGGGGACAATGAAGTAGGCGTATATTGCGGTACCGATGAACGAGGCATTGATGGTGTGGTCGGGATCGCCTGGATGGTAGGTGGAGTCGTGCCAGGTACCGTCGAAGGTTTGCGAGACGTTGACGACCTTGCCTGGGAGCAGGGAGCAGTGTACGCAAGTGGTGCCTTGGATCCAGGTGCTATTAGGGTCGACACCGGGCGCGGGCCCGTAGGTGGGCTTGAGGCCTGTAACGCTGTCTCCGTTCTCGTCGTCGATAGTTCGGTTGGTCGAGGTGGCTACGGCGGCGTGCAGAGTACATAGCTGACAAAGTAGGAAGGCAAGTAGCACGGAAGCGGTCCAGCTCAAGACGTCTCGTCCTGGCATGATGAGCTAACGAGGTCGTAAAAGTCAAGATGTGGCATGCGCCGAAGAGGGGAGAGAGGGACGTGCATATGCATCGCATTTCAGCGTTAGCCTTGAAGCTTGAAGAGCCGCCACCCTGTGTTGGCAACCTGTACAGAACCTTGTGTGGATCAGCAGTGTGGCAAGCTCAAAGTTGACGCGTTGGAGTATCTGGTATGTCACCAGATCTGACGCATATTCCAAAGATGTTAGGTGTATCGCGCCAGCGGCGCCATGAATGCTGAACGGATGCCAGTGAAGTTTGCTTATCGTCTTCTGAGCAAAATGCCAGAGGGCATGAGTACCCGTATTAGAGTCTCTGCAAGCAGACATTCGTAGGAAACCCGGTTCAGATGCATTTCGATAGTGCGGATGTAGTGGACGAAACTAAGATGCATAGGCCTCGAGCGGCATGCGACAGCGCAGTTGCGCCGGAGTGATGTGAGATAGACGCCCATTCCAGGCATGACGTCAGTGCTAGTTCAAGATGTCCGCTACTAATACATATACTATCCGGTAAGTATTCTGAGCAGAAGTCAAGCGTGCTCATCGATCCCGGGCCAGCCAGTCCCAAACAGACTATTATCATGGCTGCACACAAGACCCTAGAGTAACGACCGATCGTCCGACGCGCTCATTCCTCGTAGCGCGGCGGAGGCTCCACGAACAGCGCGTGCAAATCCCGTTCCGCACGCAGACGCTCCAGCTCCTCCCGCATCGCCGCAAATCGAGCACGGATTGTCGCGGTGCCCATGGCCGATTCCATGTACGAGGGGGCGGCATGTGAGCTGGGGCTTGGAGGCGGACGTGACGGTTCAGTTGTACTTGGCGACCCAGAACTACAAACGACCGGTCCGGGGTGATTGTCCTATAGCATTGAGAGCAAAGGGCGATTTGAATAAGGACATGCACCTTGCCGCCGAGGATTTAGGGAAAAAACTTACCGTACAATGTGCAGCTCTGGGAGAGGCGTCCGGCGCATACGCATCGGGCGCGGGCAGTGTAGGCAGCCTGAACCGTTTTTTAGACCACTTCAGAATCGGAAGCGGTGCGAAAGCGCCATGGCGCCCGCAGACACAGCAATGGAGGAGTAAAAGTAGGGACACAGCAGCCGTACTGCCTGCCACAGCACCTGCAATGACACCGATCCGGGGAGGCCGCGAGTGGGGTGCTAGTGGCGTTGACAGTGTACTGGCGGAACTTGAGGGGATAGTGGACGATGGGGATTCAGAGCTTGGGGAGGCTGATGAACTGGTCGGTGACTGAACGGCCGACGACTGCCAGTAGGAGGGAGGGAAATGGAAAACTGGTGGTCGAGAGTTGGAGGGTACAGGCTGGGCTATTGACGACTGGGAGGATGAAGATGTAGACCGAGATATTGTCGACTGAGAGGATGAAGGTATCGACTGAGATATCGCCAACTCGGTCGATGTCGAGGTGATATCGGGTTCCTCGAATGTATAGATCATGTTGTCAAAGAGGAGGAGGGCGGGGCCAAGACCACCTGTCCGCACTTCTATGCTGTGGTTGGCGTTCACGAGCCCTGTCCTGCGGAAGACCAGGGTGTTGTACAAAATCGTCGAGGAAGAGTCCGGGGTGTGTTGGTACTGGTCGTAGTAGACGCCATCGATGGAGAATGTGAGATTCACGAAGGTCGTCGGCGCGCCTTGAACGGTGTTGGGGACAATGAAGTACACATACACCGCGGTGCCGGTGAATGCGGCCGTGATGGTGTGGTCTCGTGCGCCCGCATGGTAGGTGGAGTCGTGCCAAGTCCCGTCGAAGGCCTGCGAGATGTCTATGACTTTGCCGGGGATCATGGAGCATTGCACGCAGTCGAGGCCTTGACCCCAGCCGCCATAGGGGTCGGTAGCGGGATCGGGTCCGTAGATGGGCTTTGCGCCTGTGACACTGTCGCCGTTCTCGTCGTCGATGGTTCGGTTGATGGAGACCGCCATAGTGGCACGAAGGTAGCATAGCTGTAACAGGAGGGAGGCGGAGAGCGCACGGTGGATAATCCAGTCACGAATGTGTGGTCTAGGCATAGTGAGCCTACGAAGTTGCAAAAATCAGGATGCGACGAGGAGGGTTAGGGCGTGCGTCCTACGCATTGTATCTCAGCGACGAATGACTCGGACTGCGGCGGCACAGCGTTGACGGTGTGCGGTCAGTCCGTACGAAACCTTGCGTAGATCAGCAGCGCTGTGAGCTCAGGGATGACAACGTATTCAATCATATGCGCACGCACACTCTGCCATATCTCGGACGAGGTACAAGGGGCCGTAGAGCTGCATGCCCTTGGAGGGAATGCCATAACTTCTCGTCCTGCCCCCTTCATCATCAAGGATCGGATGTACCACGTGTAACATGGTTGGAGTAGCGGGGATGCGAACAGTTTGGGTACGCTGCTACCAGATGGTTTCTCGACTGGACGATGTGGGCCAATAGGTACCGATCGGATAGGAACAAGCGTGAAGAGTCCACACCATCGCCGGCGTTTCCTATGGATGTCCAATGAGCTCTCGTGCGTGAGTTGGCCGTATTACGACTCACGACGTACCAGAGACGCAACGGTAACCCTCAAAAGTAACGATGCGCCGCGCTATGATTATCGCGCTACGATGACCTGAAGAGGTAGAAACTCAACATCGCCGATACACTGATATACTTTCACGATACACTCACAGCCCGCTCTGCGCCGCCCTCATGCTCGGTACATCATCATCTCGGTGGAAAGCTCGCGCTCGTGCTCCAATATCGCGCGAACCTCGGCGATCTCGGTGCGCAGAGAAGCCAGTTCCCGAGCGAGGAGGCGTCGCCCTTCCGAGCGCGACCCGGTTGATCGACTCACCCCACTCGATTCGGAGGTCAGATTGCCCAGGGAGTGGGAGGGGCCTAGCCCTATCTGGGCCTCCAGGATGCGTATTCGATCGTTCAGCTCAGTGTAGCGTTGGGAGTGCACAGTGGCTGTGGTAGAGATAGGGCGAGTGGAGACTATGGTTGGGGATGAGGCTGACATCATTGCGGAAGGCGAACCTGTCCGGACAAGGTTATTACTTCGGCGAGCGTAGCGGAATGTCGAGGATGAGCAGCATACCTCTAGGGTGAGCACTCGAGGACTCGCCGGGGTAGTAGGGTGGAGGTTCCGCGAGTATGGGTTCCATACGCCTCTCTACCACAGACTCGGAAGCGTCGTGCGGTGGAGGGCCGTGGCCTGCCGGCGCCGCTGATCCTGCGGCGGCTGTGTCTCCCTGCGGCTGTCGTCTGCGCCTTCGAAGAGCGAAGAAGACCGCCGCCGCCACAACGACTACTCCGGCTGCTCCGCCCACTGCACCCCCAACTATTGCTCCTATGGGAAGCGCCGCCCGCGAGGGTACCGGGTTCGGAGTCACGCTGCTCGCCGCAGTGGGTTTTGCGGTCGAGGCGGTGGATGATGAACTTGATGATACCCCTTGCGGAGACGGAGCCTCCTCGTCCACGGTGTAGGTGATGTAGTCGAAGAGGATTAAAGAGCTGGACGGTCCTGTTGGGCTGATTTCGATCGTGTGTGGCCCATCGGTGAGACCGGTCTGACTGAAGACTGATACGTTGTAGAGGATCTCGGTCGAGGAGTCCGGCTCGTGAAGGTAGTGGCCCGCGAGCTCGCCGTCGAGGGTGAAGCTCAGGTTCGTCAGGGTCGTAGTGAATTTCACCGTATTTGCGATGATGTTGAAGACGTAGACCGCGACGCCAAAGAAGGTCGCTGTGATGACTTGCTCTGTGGCATTGGGGTGGTGGGTCGTGTCGTGCCATGTCCCATCGAATGCTTTGCTGAGGTCCACGATGCTTGGATTGATGTTGCAGGTGGTGCATATCGATCCTAGGGCCCATCCGCCATCGGGGAAGTATGCTACCTGTGCTCCGGTAAGATTGTCGCCTAGTTCGTCGTCGATGGTTCGGTTAACTAGAATACCATCCACAAGCACAGCTGGGCACAGAGCAGCAGAGAGCAGAAGTAGCGAGGCTATCCGGTTGGACCGCAGCGGGGGCATCCGTGGAGTAGGCAGCCGCCCGAAGCTCAACTCGGTTGGAGAGTACAAGGGGCTGGGAGCCTCCCACGCGAGACAGAGAAGGGAGATAGGCAGCCTGAGGAGCTAATCGGTTTGAAAGCTTGGTCCGGTCTCGGACTGGGGCCCTGCCCGCTGGTGGCCGCTGGTCGTTCGCAGCTCAGGGTTCATGATGGCGACGACGACCGGTAGTTGGCGAGCCGCTCTTATTGCGATTTCGGGTCATTATGAACACCGGGTAGGCCTTCGTCGTCTGCTGTATTTGATCATGATTTCAGATGGTGGGCTACAAGAGTACAAACGGAGGTAAGGTTTACTTCGTTGAGAGACCGATGAATAGGAAGAACATCTGTCAATGTCGCGTCGTGTGAGTTAGCGGGTCGAGTAAGGCCTTATTGATATCGAACACACCGACTAAGCCTTAGCTTACCTTCAAACTATCCGCCTGCTGGAGAATGTCAGGCTTGGTACTTGCGCACGGCACAACGTAGATGAGAGCGTGGCGATGGTTCGTGGTTCGTGTCTAAGGTCGTGGGCGCTAGTAGGCGCAAAATGAGCGCCTAACAACGCCACCATGCACTGCGCCGGCTGACCGCAAAGCGCGGCAGGGAGAATGGAGGGCAGAATCCAGAGTACGTCAACGTTTCATTCAAAACATTACATCGTGATACGTGCGAGAGCGTGAAAAGCGTTAGACAACAGTCGTACCCAAGTCGAGAGGAGGTCTCCACAGCCCGTGAACCGCACACCGCACAGCGGCCGTCTCGTAGACGACGCCTGGCGCTCATACCCATCTACGAGCCGTACTGAGATGGAAGGTCAGAATAGGGGAATCTGGCACAGTAGTAGAGTCGCTTACGGAGACAATCAAGCCGCTCGGGCAGTAGTCGGGGAGGCCGATGCTGTCGACGAACATGTCGTAGTCGACGCCGAAGCGCTTCACCTCCACCCGCGCGATCTTGCCCGCAGGCCCGGCAACGGGCTTCATGTTCTGGAGCTGGAAGATGTGCTTCACCATCTCGACGATGATCTTAAAAACACGATGCCGTTAGGAGACGTTTCCCTCAAAAGCCGATAATAATAGGTGGCATACCTCCTCGGCCTCGACGGTTCCCAGGCACTTGGAGTAGCTCGCATCCTGCATCACCTGGTACTGTTGCGCGGGGAGACGAGGGTTGACGGAGAGGGGCTCAGGGAAGTCGGTGGGCTGCCCGGCGAATACGTTCAGCTTGACACGCGGCCAATGCAGGAAAGCTCTTACGTTCACGAGAGCCTTCTTGAGGTCCAGGATCACCAGAGGCGATGGCTGCCCCGCAAAGCTGACCTGCTGCTTCAGAACCGCATCGAACTAGACGTAGAGTGTCAGTTATCGCCATAACCAATAAATAAGAAAGCCAAATGACCTGAGGGGAAAGACCTGTAAGGCGAGCAGGTGAGCTCAACGTTGTCGGACCCAAGGGATAATGCCAACGTACGTTGTGCCTCCCGGATGTAGCCCCGCAGGAGGTTCAAGCTGTCGTTGTCGCTTGCGCCTGAGAGCCTGATCACCTCCGCCCGCTCCTTAACACGGTCGTCGCTGAGGTAGAAGTCGACGATCTGCGAGACGGCTGTATACACGGTGCGATGAGCGAACGCCGGCGTAGTAGAACGCGGATGGACGCACCCTTGGAGATGCTGACGGCGACCGTGACAGCGAACCCGATCACGTCCGCGACGACGTCCTTGTGCGGCGCCTTCGAGGTCGAGATCTTCTGCAGGAAGTCGACGGTGGGCTTATGTCCCTCCTTCAGGAACGACGACAGCGACCGCTGTTGGCAGTACTATGAGCGACTAAACTTTTAGATAGGCAGTATTTGGAGCACGTACGATGGTCAGGTGCGGCGCGGCGTCGCTCAGGCTCTTCTCGACGAACTGCGTGAGGATTTGGGTGAAGTATGATGCACGCCTGCTAATCGACCAGTTGTTCTCCGGCACCGCGTCGAGGTAGACCGCGCTGAAAGAATGTTGTCAGCATAAAACACAAATACATAGGGCGCATACAAGCTGAGAAAACGCACGTGAAGATAAGCTGCAGCATGTCGTTGACCTCCTGCGGCGTCAGCACGCCGGACGGCCGCTTCTTGGTCTTCAGCGGGATGCCGAGCTGTGATATCCTGGTTAGCCTCCAATACCACTCCCCCATGGTCGCACACAAGACATACAATGAACTCAGAGACCCAGTACACCGGCGCGAGGTTGATGACGTTTCCGACAATGTCGACACGAGAACCCTTGAGGCCGTCGATTCTGTACGAGTGCTCCTGGATGAGCTCGCGCGTCGTGGTCCCGAACCACGCCTTGTGCGCGCCGAACGCGTCGGGCGTCGGGAACACCGCCTGCGTGAGCGCGAGCTTGCGCTGCTCCGGTCTGTGCATTAAGACCCCAATGTCAGTGCCGTGCGTGGTCAGAGAAGGGCGCATGTCCATACACGTTCGCGACGACGGAGAGGTTGCTCGCGGTGCTCGCGAAGATCCCACTCTCGAACGTCTTGTACTTCTGCGGCGCCTGCAGGACGTCCCAAATCCCCGCGACGGTGTCCACAATCGTCGCCGCGGGCTGGGCGACGGGCCGCTTCAGGTCGTAGTTCTGGATGATCCCGAGGTTCGTCAGGTTCTTCTGCGTCACCTGCGGCGTCATCATCGGGAAGAGCGCGTAGACGTTGTTCTGCGTTCCATGTCAGCATAAGCGATCCCCCGCAGAGAAGGAAAGGGGTGAAATGGAAGGGGAACTCACGGCGGGGTAGTGGCGGGGCAGGTTGCGGAAGAGCAGCCGGGGAAGCGCGGCGCCGAACGCGCCGTTGTTCGTGTCGCGCGCGCAGTCCTGGAAGCCCCACGATGTGAGGTTCCCCGCTGTTAGGAGGATCCAGAAGGGCTATGTCAGTATTCTATCATGCTGAGAAGCGTGAACATAGGGTGAGAATACGCACGGGTGTAGTCCGTGGTGTAGAATCGGTCGCCTGGAAGCCCGTCAGTTGACTGCAGCTACGATCTCCACGAACTTCCAACTTACCACGCACGAGCGCAATAGCGTCGCTCAGGATGGCGCGCATCATCGTGTAGCCACAGCACAACCCAGAGCCCGGCCCCATCGGCGCAATCTCCTACACACCCCAACAACGAACCCACATGAGCTCCCTCCACCCAGATCGAAATGAACACCACTCACCTCCGCCTGCAAGCCTGGGTAGAGCTCGAGGTTGTCGATGTGCCCGTACAGCTGGCGCGCGGCCTGCGCGATCTCCGGGTCCGGGTTCCACTCCTCGAAGCTCGCGAAGCGCTTCAGGCCGAGGAACGCGCGGAACTCGTTCATCGTGCACACGCCCCAGTTGCGCGCCTGCACCATGCCCATGATCTCGACGACGCGCAGCACGCCCGGCGAGCCGCGCGCGCGGTACGTCCCCGCCGGCTTCTCCGTCGCGTCGTGCAGGATCCTGTGCAAACGGGCGCGCGCAGGGTCAGCAGGGGCTCAAACTGGGACGCGGGTGGCTGAAACGCGGGGGGACAGGGGGGTAAGAAGGGGACGGACGGGGCTGGATACGCACTTGGCGAGATCGTCATCCGAGAACCGGCCGTCGGCGCCCCGCGCGATGCCGGCAAAGGTGCGCTTGCGCGGGTCCTTCTCGACCTTCTTCCACGTCTGCGTGACTGCGGGGACGAAGTCCTTGAGCTCGAGCTGGTCGAGCGGCTTGCCCGTGGACTTGAACGCCTCGGTGAAGATGTCCTCCGTCCACTTGATGTCCTGCTCGGCAGTGGTCGCGTGCCACTGGGGTGCGCGTCAGTCTGCTTGGGAGAGGTATGTATATAAGGGGATGTACATACGCGGTAGAGGATGTTGAACTCGACAGAGCAGTGGTTTCCGTCTCCGCGGGTAACCTCCTGGCCATCTGGGGTGGTAATAGGCTGCAGATAGGTCGCCTACAGTCAGTAGCGCTCCCTGTATGCTGAAAATATGGTCCCTCACGTCGAAGGGGTTCATGCTCCAGCTGCAGCCGTCACGGCCGAGACCGAGGAAGCCAGCGACGTAGTCGCCGAAAATCATCGACATGAAGTTACCACAGCTGCGCCCATCGTTTCAGCCTCCGCATACACAAAAGCGAGGGGCGTAGATAGCAACTCACTTGACCAAACGCGCAATCTGGAAGATCTCCTCGTCCTGGAGGCCGCGCTTCGCCTCGTCCTCAGGGGGCGGGTCCGACCAGCGCCCGCGCTCGTTCAGCCTCAAGATCATCTCCGCGATGTACTGCGCAAACCACGTCAGCCCTGCCACCGCGGTGCCACCGTACTGCCCAGTGCTTACGTTGTGGTTCCGGCTGAAGAGGACGAGGAGCGCGGTCGCCGCGGGCGGCACGAAGACGAGGCGGTCCTCGGAGAACGCGTCGGGATAGAGGAGGCCGCGCCCGGACGCGCGGTCGCGCACCGCGTCCTGCTCGTCCTGGTTCGTGCCGTAGAGGATGGAGAGGTCGAGGTAGGACGTCGTGTTGTTCTTCGTCATGTCCCGCGGGTCGGTGCGGAACAGCTGGTGCGTCACGAGCGACGCGAACGCGAATGTGAGCGACGAGTTCCCGTTCGGGTGCGGCTTCCACTACACAACGGAGTAGTTAGCAGACGTAGTCGGACCGGACATGCGCAAACACGTACGTCGCGGGCCTTGAGCAGCGCGTCGAACACGTCTCCCGGGTCGGGGAGCACGTTCGGCGGGAGCGGGAACTTGTTTTGCACGCTGCGCGCGTACGGCGTGCGCGCCGTGCCGAGCATAGGCATGTTCGGGTTGTTCCCGCTCCCGTCCGCTGAGCGGAGCGTGAAGGGGATGCGTGGCGGCGGACCCGCAGAAGAGCTCTTCATCTCGGGGACGCGCGCCGTCGGGGAGGGCGTGCCCTCGAGGTAGTCCGTGCCGACATAGGTGGCGGGCGGGTGCGGGAGGGTGTTGTACAGCGTGGTGATAACCTTGTCGTTAAGCTTCTTGGAGAGGGCAGATTCCTCGGGCAGCCTGCAGAGGATGGCGACGGCCTTTGTGAACTATAGGAACGTGTTCTTCAGTACGGGCGGGATCGCATGTATATGCGATCCATCTTACCAAGTTCTTCCTGTCATCCAGGTCGCCTTGGTTCGCAGCGGCATCAAGAATGGCCTGCGCAGTCTAGGCAGCGTGCAGGCATTTAGTTTGGACATAAGCCCTTGTGCATAGAATTGCACTCACCCCGATGTTCAGCGAAACTGAAGCAATAGCAGGGGCCTGCTTCGCGAGCTCGGCTAAGGCAGAGGTGGCCTTGTAGAGCTCGGAGTGGGGGTCACTCTTGGTCGCATCTGTGATGGGTCGGGCCTGCTCGTCGTAGCGACCATCAGGTGCTTGCGGCAAGGGACGCGCCGACAAGTAGTCGACATCTGCGAGAGTCTGGAGAAGCGGGCGTCAAGCGAAATGAAAGACGCATCGCTAACGGCGCAGCAGTGCTCACCACGGCGTCGCGCAGGCTAAGAGGCATCGTGAAAAGAGGAATGTGGTTTAGGAGGAGAGTGGGCGGGGCTGTGGTGATGTGGTGGTGCGCCGCGCAGGTAGATATAGCGCGAGCGGAGGCGTCGAGGGCGACCGAGAACGGGAGACAGGACGGGGAAGGAGGGGCGCGTACTCCGGGGATATCGAGCTCCGTGCGGGCGTTGAGGTCTATTCAGATCGTGGGCGAGATCAGGGCGGCACCCGAACCCAGAAGAAGATACCGTCTGGCCATCTCCGATCCCGACTGTCACCGCCCTCTAAGGCCGGCCTGTCCACTTCGCATGCCGCGCGCCTCGGAGCGGAGACCTTTCAAACAAGAGCCCGCACCTGCCTCTGCGGTAGCAGGGAAGCTCTTGGTCGGTTCGCCTACGCACGCGTATGACCGTATTACGTCGTATTTGGCAGCATTTTCAAAGGGAAGACGGGCCAAAGACAGGGAGATTGATCAGGTTCTCCGCATTGGTGGTGATAAGTATAGCACTGCATGCGTTCGCCATCTGCACAGGATAGTCGTCCTTGCAGTACGCCTAGTCTCCGGCTGCCAGACAAATACGAGAAGTGACGAAGTGCTCGGGCGGTGTCCGGAGGCGGTGGAAGCAATCGAGTGAAGAGGTTGTACATGTGCATGTCGTTGCAGAAAGTTGAGAATGAGCCCGAAGGGATTATTCGGCGTATCAGTCCGTGAAAACGACGACTGGTCCTCAGATAGGAGACTGGACCGATCGCTTATGTAAGGGATCTTCAGATTCGCCGCTCGATGCTCAACGTCAACGCCAGGCTTGCTCGCATTCTCCCGCTCGCTTGCCCCACATGTACCTCTCCCACATGAAACCCCCTGCCACTGTGCAATGAACACCCGCCTAATACCACTACACTCACAGGTGCCATCGGTGCTCATGTATACTACCACAGGAAAAATTATGTGTTACGTTGACTTTGCATACTGGTTCAGGCAATGATACCAAGAAACACGAAATGCGCTTTCGGGGACAGTTCATTTCCGAGGTTACCTTTCGACAGGGATGAATACTACACAGCAGGAGACAAATCTTGCAGTGTGTTTATGAGCGACCGCAAATGCAAATCGTTGCATCACATGTAAACTTCCCAGATTCGCTGTCCGTACTAATGTGCCTCTCCGCCAAATAAATTATACGTTTTTGAGCCTCCTTTACTCCGAGCGGGCTCATTCTCACTGGGCGTGCGGTTGACCTGCAGCGCCTTACTCGCACAAGTGAGAGGTTCGGAGGCAAAACCGCGCGTACTGATTCGATCAGGACGCCGGCCGGCGCGAACCTCTCCGCGCCGCCATGCCCGATTGCGATCTCCTCCTTTGGCGCGTGCATGTGATCGTGTCTCCTGTGAGCGCCCATGCCCCTTCTTCCGCTCGACGTCCATCTGGCGTGGCTTGCTCACGATCGTCCCGACGTCTTGCCTCCACACGCTCATGTCCTCTACACCGCCAGCACGTCTCGATTGGACATCGGCTTTTGGTGCCTCTGAGAGTACTCGATAATGCAGATCGATCGCTCCAGTGGCACAACGCCCGCTCCGAGGAGATGTACTTGCACTCGCCAGCATGCGTATGGGGTGTCTACCGCATAAGCATGGCCCTTAGCGCCACTGTAGCTGGGAAGCGTCACTTTGACTTCAGTTTAGCACACCACACGTACCAGGCAACCTGCAGCCCGGGTATGGCTGTCCTGCCCGTACCTCGAGCATGAGTAGTTCTGTCAGGGCCGACGACCGCACAAGTCGCATCCTCTGCGCCGCTCCAGGGAAAGCTCTCACAACGTTGACGCTGTCGCATCGGAGCTCCCATGTCGCTGTGCTCTCCTGTGATCGCCCAAGTCACTGCAGATGATTGGCTTCGCCATCAGTCCAGCGGGCTTGGGTGTTTCATATTCCGAATCTAACCGGACAGCGGGCGCTCCTGTTATTGCAAAGCAGTGCCTCACTTTGTCGCCCTGGTCTGCTTCTACGCCCACCCTCTCCCAAACCTTCATTTGTTGTGGAACCCGGCGTTCGATGTGCCGCCTTCCCAAGCCTCTCTCAGCCGGACCGCCGCCGCCCACTCGAAACAGAACTATGACCACACCAGCGCTCTCCTCCGTGTGGCGATCCTGGTTCTCTCTGTGTCACGGGCTTGGCCTGAGCTTCTTGGGTTCTCGCATCAAGCTGCCGAAGCTGTCGCCAGACATGGGGGCCTCCATATAAGCCTCCGATCGCGAGCGGGAGGGGAGCCCGCCCGAGACTGTACGTCCCACTCCCAGCTCACCACACTCTGCCACGACGCCGAGCGCAAAGCCTCCCCGCCCTCCCACCGCCCCGCCGAGCACTGCGTTTCGCTGACCTGCGTGGGCGCCGATCAATCGACCGATATACACTAATACCGTAAGAGTACGCTCTGCGCATCTGCCGGGGATACATCCAGTGCTCCGTCCGCGGCGCTCCCCTCGGGATCACATCAACTCGACAGCGAACGCGCAGCCGACAAATCATAAAAGACCGGCCATATGGGTGCGTTGCTTCCGCCACCGTACCCCGCCGCCCTTATATCCCGCCTTCCCGGCGTCCTTCACGACTTCTAACGACTAACTCTGCTCGCGCTAGCAGACTCACGACCCGCCATGCCCGCATCCATCCCCCCTTCCCCCTCTTCCCTCGGTACTCGGCTCGAGAACCGCTCACAAAGCCCGAGCAGGCGCACGGGGCGGGCTTCCTCGGAGAGCGCGCACTCGCACTTACGACCCACGACTCCCACCAGCGTGCACTCCTCGTCGGGCGAGCTGGGGGACAACGACATCATCCCCCCGTACGACCCCGCAGCGCCGCGTACCCTCATTCTGTGCTTCGATGGCACCGGAGACCAGTTCGACACCGATGTGAGTCTCTCCCACCCTGTCACTTCCGTAACCTACCCTACCCGCCCCTTCACGCCCGATCCCGTCACTCCTCGTCTCTGCTCGCGTTCGCGTCCGCACCGGAGCACAACTGACCGGTTCGCGCGTAGAATTCCAACGTCGTTAAATTCTTCAGCCTACTCAAGAAAGACGACCGGCGGGAGCAGATGGTGTATTACCAGGTGCGCGGTGCCGCTGCGCTCCCGATCATATGCGCGATCGATCGAGACTGACTGGCCTCGGACTCCACGCGCTTCCCCGCACCGCAGACGGGCATCGGCACCTACACGACCCCACAAGTCTCGACCGCCGTCGGGCGCGCCGTCTCGAAGACCCTCGACGAGATGGTTGCGTGGAACCTCGACGCGCACGTTATGAGTACGTTGTCGAGATGCACTATCCGCGAGACCGTCCTGACTCCGGATTGCTCACACAGGCGGCTACGAGTTCCTCATGCAGAACTGTGCGTCTCTCTCTCTATTTCCGCCCAGGGACCACGCTGACCTCCATTCCTTGCTGTGCTGCTTCTTTACCTGTTTCACCCCCTGCGCTTCACATTTTAACCTTCACCGATACCTCCGTGCTTCTGACTGCGCTCCAGACGAGGCGGGCGACAAGATTTGCCTCTTCGGGTTCTCGCGCGGCGCATACACCGCGCGCGCCCTGGCAGGGATGCTGCACAAGGTCGGCCTGCTGCCCCCGGACAACTTCCAGCAGATTCCGTTTGCGTACAAGATGTATGGACGCACGGACGCGCTCGGGTGGAAGCAGAGCACCGCGTTCAAGAAGGCGTTCTCCATCGAGGTCGACATCGAGTTCATCGGCGTTTGGTACGCGCTCCGGCCTGACACTCCTCTGCGCGCGCTGACCGTCTCGCAGGGACACGGTGTGCTCGGTCGGCGTGATCCCGCACCGGCTGCCGTTCACGGCGTCGAACACCGCGATCCGCACGTTCCGCCACGCGCTCTCGCTCGACGAGCGGCGCGCGATGTTCAAGGCGAACAACTACAACCGCCCCACGGACTGGGAGAGCCATCAGGGCACGCACCGCGGCGACATGCCGCGCCCCTCGCGCCGGCGCACCGGGCTCCGCGGCGCGAGCCAGAAGGTCGTGCAGGCGGTCAAGGACGGGATGCGGTCTGTCAGCGGCACCGTCGCGACGGCCGCCACTGTTACTGCGGCCACGAAGCCGGCGGCTGCGGGGGCGCCCGCCGCGGTGGTGAAGACGACGACCATCATGGAGAAGAAGGAAGACGATGATGAGTCGAACGACTCCCACGTCGAGACGACCGTCACCGCAGCCACCACCGTCCCCACTGCCGCGCCAAACGGCACGCGCAACAGCCTCTGGTCGACCGCACTGAGCCCGTTTGCGACGTGGCGCACGCTGCGGCGCGCGCACAAGGGCAAGCAGCTCACGGAGGAGGAGAAGGCGTTCGACAGGGCGGAGAACGCGGGCAAGGACGAGACGGACGTGAAGGAGGTCTGGTTCGCGGGCTGCCACTGCGACGTCGGCGGCGGGTCGGTGCCCGACGAGGAGCACCACGCGCTCGCGCGCATCCCGCTCCGGTGGATGATCCGCGAGTGCTTCCGCACGCGCACGGGCATCCGCTTCCACGGCGAGCTCCTCAAGAACATCGGCTTGGATCCCGCATCGCTGTGGCCTACTGTGCCTGCGGGGCAGTCGTGGCCTGGGGACACGTTCGTCTACCCTGGTACCGCGAGCTGCGGGAGTGAGAAGCCCCCGAGCATACCATTGCCGACGTTCGCCGCGCAGGTCGTCGCGCCGACTCCGTTGGTCGAGAAAACGCAAGATGAGGTTGGGCTCGGGCACTCGCACCACGACACCGCGCGGACAGCCGCCTCCGCCATCTTCGCTTCCAAGGCCGTCCCACCACCGTTTGCCAATGCGAGTGGGCGCGGTGCACCGCACATGCGCGACGTCTCGTCCTCCACCGCACACACCCTCGTCAACGGGATCGAGAGCCAGATGATGTCTGCGTCGGCGCCCCCGGTAGCACCTCCTGGGTGGGGCCCCGACCCGCACGTCGACGAGGCGGCAGAGGAGCGTGCGGACGCGCGCTCGCCCATCTACGACCAGCTCTCCAAGCGCCCGTTCTGGTGGCTGCTCGAGTTCTTCCCGATCGAGGAGCGCATCCAGGGCGCGGACCGCAAGTGGGAGAAGCACTGGCGGTGAGTCTTCACAGAATTCCGGCAGCGCAGGGCATTTACTGACTTGCTCGGCAGGTTCAACCTTGGCCACGGACGCACTGTCCCGCCGACGGAGCAGTTCTTCCTGCACCGGAGCGTGAAGTATCGCATGGATTTGAAGGACCTCGAGGGCGGCCCGTACAAACCCCGTGCGATCTGGGGGTCGCAGAAGCCGACTTACGTCGACTGAGCTTTCGTCTCGTATTCTCGTTTAACCCGAGTGCGCAGGGTATAAATGCGTCTTAATCTAGTCTGTATACTTATTTGGTATTTCTTGTGGATCTTCACGATGCTTTACGAGTACTGCTAGCTTTGGCACGCTTTAATGATAATGCTGTTAATGACTCCTACCTCGCATTCGGCGGAAGGCTATTGATCAGAGCATGAGCTTCTGCAGTTGATTGATACGCTGAGCGTGCTGACAGGTAGCACGGATCTTCGACTATGCCCTTCACAATGGTAACCTGTAGCAGACTTTAGCCCATATGGTCGTGAGTTCTATCATATTGACCCTGGCAGTTGGCGGTGGTGGCACTGGCGGGGAACCCAGAACGTGGCGCGAGATTCACATGACCGTGTCTTCGCGCGCATATGGGCGCCTACAAGGTTGTTCTTGTCCGTCATCGACGGTGCCCTCCCAAACACGTCTTCCCCGCACCGCCATCACTAGTGCGTCGCTTGGCCATCGATCCGTCTTCTGAGCACCGGGGGCACCGGTATTATCGCACAGCAGGCCAGCCGGCGTTCTGTGGGAGGCTCGCCAAGATGCCGCCGACTTGGAATGCAACGTCTGGGCAGCCGATTTCTGTCGGAGAAGGGCCGCCAGCCAAGGCGAGCCGAACGCTCGAGCGGCGCGTCTATCGTTTGCAGCTACACGCTCGACATGCGGAAGTAGGGCTTCCATACCGCGCCGCTTACGGGAATCCCATCAGCGGGCGACCCTAGCAGGCTGCCACGGAGGATCGCCATTCACTCTGCAGACTGTTGCGCCGCCGCTTGCTCCGAGCGGGGTGCAACTGCGCTCGCCGTCGACGCTAACGCGCCTGCACCCCCGGCGGGGTGCGCCCAAACACGCCGGAGGGCTCGCATGCGCTTGGCGGGCGTGGGCGGGACCCTGCAGCGACGTCCGAGGCATTCGCAAAACGTGCTTTCCTTCCTCGGTGAGAGGCACCGACGCCGCTGTACTTCCCGATCTGGCTGTGCTTCTCTGCCTGGACAGCGGCAGCTTCGTCGGGCGAGTAGCCGCGCACTACGCCGTGGCGGGTATATATCAACAGTCTAGCGTGCGGCGTACCGGGACCAGTACCTGACGCACCGCGACCCACAACCGTACACGATGCCCGCACCCCTCAACCTGCCGCACCGCGCCGCGACGACGGACGCACTCGGGGCGTCCTGGGAGGAGGAACACAACACGTCCCCGACGTCCTCCGAGAGCACCCGCCATGCATCCTCGAGCGAGACGGGCGACCTCGACGTCGTACCGCCGTACCACCCCGCGCGCACGCTCGTCCTCTGCTTCGACGGGACAGGGGACCAGTTTGATGCAGACGTTCGTAGCCTTCTAGGCCGCTCCTTCTACAACGTGTGCTTACTGGGTATTGGCAGAACTCCAATGTCGTCAAGTTCTTCAGCTTGCTCGAGAAGGACGACCGCAACGAGCAGATGGTTTACTACCAGGTAAGACAGTTCGCTGTAGTTGATATCTCGAGAACTAACACCCTCCGAATAGACGGGGATTGGGACGTACTCGTCTGCCTCAGCTTCAGCCTCTCCTCTGCGCTCGAAAGTCGACAAGCTGCTCGATTCGATGATCGCCTGGCACTTGGACGCACATGTGCAGAGTAGGTTGACCTATTTGTTCCACGAGGACGACTACTGATGTACTCTGCCAGGCGGCTACGAGTTCTTAATGCAGAATTGTAAGTTGTTCAGGGGTCACCTTCGGAAACCTCACTGACAGTTGCGCAGACCAGGCTGGTGACAAGATCTGTCTCTTCGGCTTCTCTCGCGGGGCGTACACCGCGCGTGCCCTTGCCGGGATGGTTCACAAAGTAAGACCCACGCAACTGCAGTCCTTCTTCAGCGTACTGACATAGAGTAGGTCGGCCTCTTGCCGGCGTGCAACCACGAGCAGGTCCCGTTCGCGTACCACATGTTCACGCGCAACGACGAGCAGGGATGGAAGCAGTCTACCATGTTCAAGAAGGCCTTCTCGATCGACGTCGACATCGACTTCATCGGCGTTTGGTGCGTAATCTTCGCCGCGCGGAGATGCCCCCACTTACCTCTGCTCACATAGGGACACCGTCGCGTCCGTGGGCATTATCCCGCACACGCTCCCGTTCACCTCCTCCAACCGCGCGATCCGCGTGTTCCGTCACGCGGTCGCCTTGGACGAGCGGCGCGCGCGCTTCCAGGCGAACCTGTACCAGCACCCGACCAAGAAGGACCTCGAGCACGGGACGCACCCGGGGGACATGCCCAAGACCGACACGGAGTATGCGACGGCGGAGGCGGTACGCGAGCGGAAGAAGGACAAGAAGGACAAGGGCAAGAAGCCGAAGAGCGAGTGGAAGCAACAGCGCAAGTACGAGCGGCTGTTCAACAGCACGGACGACTGCGAGCATGAGGGTACGACGGATGTGTTGGAGGTGTGGTTCGCTGGGTGCCACTGCGGTGCGTCTAGCTAGTTGGCGACTGTCGAGCGTCGTTTGCTGACTGTCTGAGATCTGGGGTAGACGTCGGCGGGGGCTCGGTCACGGACGACGTGCCGCACACGCTCGCGCGCATCCCACTGCGGTGGATGATCCGCGAATGCTTCAAGACGAACACGGGCATCCGCTTCCACGGCGAGCTCCTGAAACGCATCGGGCTCGACCCCGCGACGCTACACCCGCACGTCGCAGCGCGCCCACCGGCGCTCGCGCCGCAGCCGAGCTTCATGACGGGCCAGGCGGGCGACGTGCCCCTATCGACCGAGGAGGAGCACGAGGTGCGGGACGCGCTGAGCCCGAAGTACGACCAGCTCGACCTGGCGTGGTACTGGTGGTTCCTCGAGTACCTCCCGATGGAGCAGCGCGTGCAGGGCCCTGCGCCGGAGTACAAGGAGAAGAAGCGAAAGGTGTACGTCCCCCATTCGCGCTTGCGTGGTGTCTGTTGGGATGAGGGATGCTCACAGGCGTTCGGCTATTTGTAGGATGAACATGGGCAACGGGCGCCTGGTGCCGAAGCGCCACCAGCCGTTCAACGTGCACCGGAGCGTCAAGCTGCGCATGGAGGCGAAGAACCTGCCCGGTGGACCGTACACGCCTTTGGCGCGCTATGTCAACGAGCCTACCTGGGTTGATTGAACGCTTTTGCTGCGTAGGAGCTTCTTGGTGGACTCACGGACAGACTCGTATAATCGTGGTATACATAAGGCCGTGTAATGGTGCGTTGTTAGGCTGGGCTCTACATTCAGTTTTGTTCCTAGCTAATAACCCGTGTAGCGTGTGATTAATACTTTGTGCGAAAATATACCCTATGGGCGACTGTACTCGACTTCGTTAGACGGTAGACCTGCCCCAAAACGTGTTCTCTTCATCACCGTCATCTAGCACGCTGTTCGGGTCCACCTTCTCAGCACCGGGACCACCGGTGCTGTCGCATGACTGGTCACCGGGGTCCTGTGCGTGCGAGTGCCGCCAGGATGCATCTGGCCTGGAATCCGACGTCTGGGCAGCAATGTCCCTCCTCGGTGCGAGGCACCTACGCCACGATGTGGTCGTGCCTCTCTTCCTTCACAGCAACGTAGCCGCCGACTATGATGTGGCGGGTATATATCAGCAGTCCGACAGGCAGCGTACCAGCACAAGCATCCGACACGCACCACCCCCACACACAACCCGAGTCGTAAAGCGCGATGCGCACGCCCCTTGACCCCCCACACCGCACCTCGACGACGGGCGGACTAGAGGCGTCCTCCGAGAATACCAGCGATGCATCCTCCAGTGGGACAGGCGACTCCTCCTCGATACCGCCGCCCCGCACTCTGGTGCTCTGCTTCGACGGCACGGGGCATCAGTTTGGCGATAAGGTGCGTGTGCCTCCCGAGCGAGTCGTGTGTACCTCAACTCAACTGATGCACCTTTGTTCTGGATAGAACTCGAACATCATCAACTTCTTCAGGTTGCTGAAACAGGATGACCGAAACGAGCAGATGGTTTACTACCAGGTAAGCACACTATCTTGCCATGTCGGTATAACTAATAGCCTTATGTTTCTGGAGTAGACGGGGGTCGGCACATACTCGTCTTTGCAGGCTAGCGCCAGCCCGCTGCGCTCCAAGGTCGACAAGTTTCTTGACTCAATGATTGCCTGGAATCTGGATGCGCATGTTCAAAGTACGTACACCTCTTCGTGAGACCAGGGCACCTTTCTGATATACTCTCGCAGGTGGCTACAAGTTCTTGATGCAGAACTGTGGGTCCTTGCGAGGACTTGCCAGACGCTTCCTAATCCCTTTGACCAATCTATACAGACCAGGCCGGCGACAAGATCTGCCTGTTCGGCTTCTCTCGCGGCGCGTACATCGCTCGTGCTCTTGCAGGGATGGTTCACAAGGTAAGTACTGGTCGACATATCCTCCGTCTGGATGATCTAACACCACACAGGTCGGACTCTTGCGGACAGGCAACCACGAGCAGATCCCTTTCGCGTACCAGATGTACAAGCGCACCGATGAGAAAGGCTGGCAATCGTCCGCCGAATACAAGAAAACTATGTCGATCGCCGACGTCCAAATCGACTTTATCGGTGTCTGGTGCGCGCTCTTCTCGTTGGCGGCCTCGTCCTTGCTCAAAACTGCCCGCACAGGGACACGGTGGCCTCCGTTGGCATCATTCCGCACACGCTGCCATTCACATCCTCGAACCGCTCGATCCGTGTGTTCCGGCACGCCGTCGCGCTGGACGAACGCCGCGCGCGCTTCCAGGCCAACCTCTACCAGCACCCGACGGAGGAGGAGCGGAAGCACGGGACGCAATCTGGAGACATGCCCCAGGCGAATATGGAGTGCCCGACGACAGTGCCGATGCGCGAGCCGAAGGCCAACAAGTGCGAAGGCCAAGAACCGAAGGGCGACTCGGACCAGAACGACCAGCACGAGCAGCCGCCCGACGGTGTAAACGACTGGGGCCCGACAGACGTCCTCGAAGTGTGGTTCGCCGGAGGCCACTCCGGTGCGTCTGGCGCTCTTGCGTTGTGGCATTTGCTCACCGTTTCTTGCTTGAAGTTAGACGTCGGTGGGGGGTCGGTGGGGAACAAGGTGCCGCACACGCTCGCGCGCATCCCTCTCCGATGGATGGTGCGCGAGTGCTTCAAGACGAATACCGGCATTCGATTTCACGACGACCTCCTGAAGCGCATCGGGCTTGATCCCGCGGCGCTGTACCCGATCGTGCTCGAGCGCCCGCCTGCGCTGCAGCCGCAGCCCGCGGTACACCTGGAAAGTGTCGCGCCGCCCGTGCCGCTCACGACGGAGGAGGAGCACGAGGTGCGTGACGCGCTGAGCCCCAAGCACGACCAGCTTGCCCTGGTGTGGTACTGGTGGCTCCTCGAGTACCTCCCGATGGTGCAGCGCATGCAGGGACCTGGGCCGGAGTACAAAGAGAAGAAGCGAAGGGTGTACGTCACTCATTCGCGCCGTACCGGTCGAGAGGGGGTCGCTCACGAGCACTGGGATATTTGTAGGATGAACCTAGGCAAGGGACGCCTGGTCTCGCCCCACCAGCCGTTCAACGTGCACCGGAGTGTCAAGCTGCGCGTGCAGGCAGAAGGACTGCCTGGTCGGCCGTATGTGCCCCTGGCGCGCTATGTCAACGAGCCCAAGTTGGTTGACTGAATGGGGTCGTCGCACGAGACCTTCTTGATGGATGGACGACAGACCCGATTTATCATGGTATACGTATAGTTGTGTAACGGTACGTTTGCGATCGGCCCCGACATGCAGTATCTTCGACCTAATCGTTCAGCAGCGTATGCTCCATAGTGCAATCATCGAATAATTCCTCTTGCGCTTTCCTTCCTTCTCGTAACGAAGTTGGAGTGTCTGGCGCTGTGTAGACTGACTCACCACATGGCGGATTGGCGCTCCGGTAAAGTTTGTGCCACTGCCTGATAGCTCACGCTACTCGACTTCGCAGATCCGCCCTAAAACATCTTCTGCATATCCCCATCCTCACAATACGCCGCCTGGGTCCACCTTCTCAGCACCGGGTCCATCGGTGCTTCCGCATGATTGGCACACCGGCGTCCTGTGAGGCCCGCCAAGATGCCGCCAACTTGAGATGCTACGTGTACGTCTGGGCAGCCGAATTCTGTCGTAGGAGTGCCGTTAGCCAAGGTAAGCCGAACAAGGTGGGAACCCCATCAGCGGCCGACCCTAACATCAACGCGGTGCCAGAAACCGCCGCCATGCCGCCTTCCCCAAACGGGACGCTACTGCGCTCACTATCGACGCCAACCTGCAGCTGTCTACGCCGCCGTCGAGGTGTGTCCAAACACGCCGGAGATGCCATCCGCCCCTGGCGTTGGCAGGCGTAGTCGGGACCCTGCAGCGACGTCCGAGGCACCCGCAGCCCGGAGGGCGCGTTGTCCCTCCTCCCGACGCCGCTGTACGTCCAGATGCGGTCGTGCTTCGCTGCCTCTACAACAAGCTCATCGGGCGGGCAGCCCCCGACTGCGTTGTGGCAGGTATATCAACGGCCCAACGGACGGCATACCAGTATCCGACACATACCACACCCGCGCACACTCGTAGGACAAGATGCCCGCACCCCCGAACCTCCCGCACCGCGCCGCGACGACGGACGGACTGGGGGCGTCTTCCGAGAACACTAGCGATGCGTCCTCCGGCGACCTACCCTTTGTACCGCCGTCCCACCCCGCGCGCACGCTGGTCCTCTGCTTCGACGGCACGGGGGACCAGTTCGACGACGATGTACGTGTGTTCACTGAGCGTGTCGCGTGTACTTCGACTCCTCTAACGCATTTTTGTTCTCGATAGAACTCGAATGTGGTGAAGTTCTTTAGCTTGCTGAAGAAGGATGACCGCAACGAGCAAATGGTTTATTATCAGGTATGAACACCGTCGCCCTACAACGGTATAACTGGGGACTTATATCTTTGGAATAGACGGGCATAGGCACGTACTCGTCTCCGCAGGCTTCTGCCACTCCGCTGCGCTCGAAGGTCGACAAGCTCCTCGATTCAATGATTGCCTGGAATCTGGATGCACACGTGCAAAGTACGTATACCCCTTCGTAAGCCAACGACACCTTGCTGACATGCTCGCGTAGGTGGCTACGAGTTCCTAATGCAGAACTGTGAGTTCTTCGGAGGTCCTGCTCTGACGCTTCGCAGTGTGGCTGACAATGCGCAGACCAGGCCGGTGACAAGATTTGCCTGTTCGGCTTCTCTCGCGGCGCATACACCGCTCGTGCACTCGCCGGTATGGTCCACAAGGTAAGTACTAGTCGACATATCTCCCGCCCAGGTTCTCTAACATAGCGCAGGTCGGACTCTTGCCGGCATGCAACCACGAGCAGATCCCGTTCGCGTACCGGATGTACACGCGCACCGACGACCCGGGCTGGAAGCAGGCCACGGAGTTCAAGGAAGCCTTCTCGATTGAGGTCAACATAGATTTCATCGGTGTCTGGTGCGTACCCTCCTAGTTAGCGGCATGCTCCTTACTTAGTTCTGCTCTGCTCGCACAGGGACACGGTGGCCTCGGTCGGCCTCATCCCGCAGACGCTGCCGTTCACAACCTCGAACTGCTCGATCCGCGTGTTCCGGCACGCGGTCGCGCTCGACGAACGGCGGGCGCGCTTCCAGGCGAACCTCTACCAGCATCCGACGGAAGAGGAGCTGAAGCGCGGAACGCACCCCGGCGACATGCCCCAGGCGGACATCGAGTACGCGACCGCAGTGGCCGTGCGCGAGCCGAAGGGCAAGAAAAAGCCGAAGAGCGACTCGCAGCGCCAGTATCAGCAGCTGTTCAACACCACGGACGACTGCGGGCATAAAGGCACGACGGACGTGCTCGAGGTTTGGTTCGCCGGGTGCCACTGCGGTGCGTCCTGTACTAGGATTCTTGCGTTGCGTCGCTTGCTCAACGTTTCTCGCTTGGGGTTAGACGTCGGCGGGGGCTCGGTCGGGAACAAAGTGCCGCACACGCTCGCGCGCATCCCCCTCCGGTGGATGGTGCGCGAGTGCTTCAAGACGAACACCGGCATCCGCTTCCACGGCAAGTCCCTGAGAGCCATCGGAATCGACCCCGCGACGCTGCATCCGCGCGTTGCAGACCGCCCGCCGCCGCTCGTGCCGCACTCGAGCTACCTGGTAGGCGCGGCCCTCAAGGCGCCCCTGTCGACGGAGGAAGAGCACGAGGTGCGGGACGCGCTGAGCCCGAAGTATGACCAGCTCGACCTGGCGTGGTATAAGTGGGTGTCCATGGAGTATTTGCCGATGCTGCAACCCGCGCAGGGGCCCCCGGAGGCCAAGAAGAGGGTGTAAGTTTTCCATTTGTGCTCTGTTGGCAGAGACGGTGTTGCTCATGGGCGCTGGGTTATGTATAGGATGAACAGGGGCAATGGACGCCTGGTGCCGGAGCGCGGCGAGCCGTTCTTCGTGCACCGGAGTGTCAAGCTGCGCATGGAGGCGAAGGGGTTGCCGGGTGGACCGTATGCGCCTATGGCGCGCTATGTCAGAGAGCCTACCTGGGTTGACTGAACGGTGTTGCCGCATGTCCAACGGTACGTCGCTAACTATGCTTCACATGCTGTACTGTCGTAGCTAATGTGGGCGATAGCCTTTCTTGCATCTCTACAGTAGATGATTTTGAATAATTCTTCTTGGGCTTCCCTGCTTCGCACTGGCATGCGCGAGTGCGCGGCGCTGTTAAGACGTCACTATATGGCGGATTGGCGCGCGCTTAGACCAGTAAAGTGTGCGCCACTGCCCGATAACTCACGCTACTGGCCTTCGCAGATCCACGGGTGCCACCGAGGGTTCACGGAACCAGAGTTCATAACGCTCACATAGCCGCCAAGTCGCCGCGGCTGTCAGGGTCAGGGCGCCCGCCACCAGGGCGCTGACCGCAGGGAGTGGCTGTGTCTCACACAAGTCTCGGGTGCTGGGCGACGCGACCGGCGAGGGCGCGCCCCGGACGGCGGTGGCAGACGCGCCGGTGCGACGTGGGCGGACGCCGACGCAAACGCGGTGATGTCGCCCATAAGCGGGGACGCGAATCCCCGCGTCCGGATCGGGGGCGCCATCGAGCTTCCATGCCTTCGCGCCCGACGAGAAGGCGGGGGTGCGGGCACGGGACGGGGGGCATATAGGGCTTCTGTCCCCCGATTGCTGCCCTCCTTCCCTGCCTTCCGTCTGTGCTCCAGCCGCTGCCCGTTCTGACGTCGTCCACACGCGCTCTCCCTACGCTATAAGTTCACCGCGCAGAGCCTCCCTCTAAGCTTTCCCACACCTCTCAAGCCCCGCCATGTCCTCTACGCCACCTCAAGCTCAGGCCCCCGCGATGCACTCGCCCCAGCCGTCGGGGTCCACCGCCGTCGACCAGTCCCCGTTCTCGACCTGGGATGGCAAAACAACGCACTACGGGTCGACCGGCAAAACGGGCTCGCCACCCGTCTCAGCCGAGCACTCTTCGTCTAGCGAGACCGGTGACATGGATATTGTCCCGCCGTTCCATCCCGCACGCACCCTCGTCCTTTGCTTCGACGGGACGGGCGACCAGTTCAATACCGATGTACGCGTTGTGATTTCTGCCTTTGCACCATGCTCGTTTAACTAACTAATGTTTGTAGAACTCGAATGTCATCGCGTTCTTCAGTATGCTGAAGAAGGACGACCGTAACGAGCAAATGGTCTACTACCAGGTAAGAAACTCTTAGTACCATGTGGTTTTGTACTCGAGACGTCACTGACATTCGCCTATGATAGTCTGGCATCGGGACCTACACGACGCCACAAGCAGCTACGCCACTCAAGGCAAAGGTAGACAAGCTCCTTGACGAGATGATTGCGTGGAACCTCCGGTCCCACGTACAAGGTTCGTGGCAGATTATTCTACAACGCCACTTCAACATGCTGATTGTGTGCCAACCTTAGGCGGGTACGAATTCCTCATGCAAAACTGTACGTCGCGCATGGGCGGGTTATGGCTACAGATGCTTCATTCAACTCACCTATTCGTGCTACAGACCAAGCTGGCGACAAAATATGCATCCTTGGCTTCTCGCGCGGCGCATACACTGCCCGCGCTCTTGCCGGAATGGTTCACAAAGTAAGCTCCACAGGGAACAGCTTTCCTTGAATACGTTGCTTATGGTGGCCTTCGGTACTCAGGTTGGATTGCTCCCTGCCTGTAACCACCAACAGGTCCCCTTCGCGTACAAGATGTTCACGCGCGACGACGATCAGGGCTGGAAGCAGTCCACCGCGTTCAAGAAGGCCTTCTGTATCGACGTCGACATTGACTTCATCGGCGTTTGGTGGGTGCCTCCCCCCGATGCGCCGCGCTGCGCCCATTCTCACTCTTCTATACCTCAGGGACACCGTCTCGTCCGTCGGCGTGATCCCGCACACGCTTCCATTCACGTCCTCCAACCGCGCGATCCGCGTCTTCCGGCACGCGCTTTCCCTGGACGAGCACCGTGCGCGCTTCCAGCCGAATCTCTACCAGCACCCCACGAAACGCCAGGCCTCGCGCGGCACCCAGCCGGGGGACATGCCCAAGCGGGACACAGAGTACGCAACGCGCGTCGGAATCCGGACGGACGGCGACGGGAAAGGCAGCAGCAACAGGCCCGGCCACAAGAAGACCGACAGCGAGTGGGCGAAGCAGCGCAAGTTGGAGCGCCAGTTCAACGCGAGCGACCCGGGCTCGGACGGTACAACCGACGTGCTCGAGGTCTGGTTCGCCGGATGCCACTGTGGTGCGTCCGCGCTCCTTTGCACGTTCTACCGTAGCACAGCTGACAACACCCACAGACGTCGGTGGCGGGTCCGTCGCGGACGACGTCCAGCACACGCTCGCGCGCATCCCGCTGCGGTGGATGATCCGCGAGTGCTTCAAGACGAACACGGGCATCCGCTTCCACGGCGAGCTCCTGAAGCGCATCGGGCTCGACCCCGCCGCGCTGCACCCGGTCGTGCTCGAGCGCCCGCCGGCGCTGCAGCCGCAGCCGGCGCTGCACCTCGCGAGCGTCGCGCCGCCGGTGCCGCTGACGACGGAGGAGGAGCACGAGGTGCGCGACGCGCTGTGCCCGGCGTACGACCAGCTCGCGCTCGCGCCGTACTGGTGGGCGCTCGAGATCCTGCCGATGAAGCGCAGGTGGCAGGGCCCCGCGCCGGAGCATAAGGAGATGCACGTCGTCTCGTGAGTGTTCGCTCTTATGTGACGTTGGGTGTCTGCGAGGGTGGGAAGGCTGATGCTGGGTTGTACAGGATGAACCTGGGCCATGGGCGCGTCGTGCCGAAGCACCACGAGCCGTTCTATGTGCACCGGAGCGTGAAGCTGCGCATGGAGACCGAGGGCCTCAAGGACGGGCCGTACAAGCCCAAGGCGCAGTACGTCGGGGAGCCTATCTGGGTTGACTGAGCTCGTACGTGTCTCTGAGGAGCCACGTTGTATGCGCATCGACGTGTAGTGTATTTGGTGCGATCGTCTCCGTCTTGCTGGACTTTGGTGTACTTGTACTACGCATGTACCCTATGCACATGATATAATTCTTGTCCTTCAGCTTCTGATCGAAAGTCTCAGTGCTGCGTAGATTAGTAGCCTTGACCGTCCAACGGGCACGGTACGAGCGCATACACTGGTCGTTAGCGGCCGCGCTGATGCTCCCGACGTCCACACTTAGCACGCCCTGATACACCATGTGAAGAAAATCCATTAACCAGTCCGTATAACTAAACACGACCTGGGGGAGACGAGCGAGCGGCGGGCTAGTACTGTGCGTAGTACGTGTGTGTGTGGAGGGTCAATCAATACCGTCCCCTCCCCCCCTCAGCCTGCCCCGTAAACCAATTAGGGGGCAGCGGGCCGGCGGAGAAGGCGAGACGAGACGAGACGTGCGTGCGATGCAGAAGTCCGTGATCCGTGGTGTGCGACGACTAATAAGTAAGGGGCGTAGATAGGTGGTAGGTAGTAGCGCGGGAAGGGGAGGGGGATCGAGAAGGTCATGAAAGTCCGTAAAACGAGCCGCAGTCCAGTCCGGATGCGAGCCGGCTGACGAGTTCAGTTCAAGCTTCAAGGGCATGATAACTGCTTAGAAGCGCGCCACCGCGCCGTACGCGCCGACGAACGCGCCGACGACGCCCACGACGACGGCCGCCCAGAGGCCCGCGGGGAGCGCGGCGTGCGGCGCGGCGCCGTTCCCGTTGAAGGGGATGTACGGGTTCGCGCTCTGGCTCGCGCCGGCGGAGTCGCCGCTCGACGAGACCTGGTCGCCGGTGAGGTTCGCGCCGTTCGGCCCGATCGGGCGCGACTGGTCCGTGAACGCGCACGTCGAGGACGTGCAGATGCACTCGCCCTTGATCGGGTCCCAGAACGGCGTCGAGCAGTTCGCGGCGACTGTGCGGGGAGGCGTTAGTGGAAGGTTCAGGAGGGGAGGGGGAAGGAGGGTACGTACTGCGGAAGCGAGCGGGGGAGCTCTCGGTGGCTTGCGGCGGCGCGGGCTGGGCGGGGGTGGGAGGCTCGGCGGGGCAGCCGTACTGTTGAATGCGGGTTAGCACACTCCTACAGGTTTCACGCAGGCGAAGAGACGTACGCAAGTGTAGAAGGGGAAGTCGGGGAACGCGCAGTGCGCGAGGAGACCCTCCTCGTTCTGCGGGATACCGTTGCAGATCTTCATCGAGGCGTCGACCGCGGGCGCGGAGCACTTGAGCGGGTCGAACGAGTCGAGCTGCGAGATCGGGACGGGGTTGCGGACCCACTCGAGCAGCTGCAGCGAAGACACGATCCAGGCTGTGGCGCGATGTCAGTCAATTTGGAACTGGGCAGTGAGGACGGTGGATCCGTACTGTTAGGCTGCATCTGTGCCCAGTCGAGGAACTGGTTGATCATGTTGATCGTCGAGTTGGTGACCGTGGTTCCCGGGACGGAGCGCTGAGGCATACATGTCAGCACAAAGTTCCAGCGACATTGAATGCGCGGGAGACGTACAGAAACGTGAATGGGGTGCGTGTACAGACCGAGGGGCTGGCGCTTCGCGTTGTAATGCGCGGTGAATGTGTTCTTAAGGTACTCGAGCGTCGCGGTGTCGTTAACAGCAGTCTCGCCGTTGGCAGTGTCCCTGTGAATTCCGGTCAATCAGGGAACCCGATAGAAGCTCGCATATAGCCACTTACAGCCAGGGGTCCATGAGATGGGGTCCATCAACGCCACGGTTATCGAAGAGCGCATACATGGGAAGCTCCCAGAAGCCCGGAAGCTTCGGCTCGCCCTTGCACAGGCCATCGACGGCCAAGCAGTCATTCGCCATACCATAGTCAAGGGTGTACGGCCAGTATGCGTCCGTGCCGTCGTCGGTCACGGGAATGGAGGCACTCGCGGAGGAGTCGTACGTGAAGCCGAGCTTGGCAAGCATTTTGAGCGTGTCGACGGAGTAGTTGAGGTACGGAGCGCGGAAGCCCTGGATCTCCTTGAGCGGGATGCCCGCGAGCTGGTTCAGGGCGATCAGGTTGCCGGTGACCTCGTTCTCGGGCGGCGTGCCGACGTGCGTCATTCTGCAAAGAATTCTCGGTGAGCCACCGGCGAAAAATTCGCGGGAGGCGCGGCGGATAATGGACGACGACGTACGTGTGGTCTGCGATTTCGTTGCCGTCTACATACCAGTCCGTGACGAGCGTGTAGTTGGTGTAGTTGAGCGAGGTGTAGTACGTCATCTTCGGCTGGCACCCATTCGGGTTCTTGCGGTGCGCGAGGAACTGGTTGACCGCATCGAGCGTGTAGCTCTGGATGGCGTCGTCGGCAGTGAAGACGACAAACATGGGCGTGTCGGACTGATCACATGGCGCAAAAATGCAGAGGTCAGTAAATGGCGTTAAGCAGGGCGCGGTACCGGGGAAGGAGCCAGGGCGGGGGCGAGGTACGGTGGGTGAGACAGGCATTTTGCACGCCGTTTGCGGCGGCGGCGTGCCTTGCAGGGAAGCCCATCTTACAAGGTTAGAGGAATAGACTACTTACGGGCTTGAGGCCGCCAGGGGGATCTGTGCTCGCGCAGTTGCAGTTGGGCAGCTTGCACTTTGTGGCATCGCAGGAGTAGCCCGCGGCGGAGGAGGACGAGGTGGGGCCCGATAGCTGGCCCTCCTCCTGGGCGAGGACGAGGCCGAGGAGAGGGAGGGTCGCTGCGAGGAGCGCGGTGGGGAGCATGGGGGGCTGCGGGCGGGGGCAAGGAGCGGCCTTCGCAGAGTAGGGGCTGTAGGGTACTTGTAGGAGAGCAAAGAGCGAAAGGAATCGAAGGCGGGGGTATATCTCGTGCGGAAGAGGAGAGGACGCGGTCTGGAGTGGGGAGCGCAAGCCAGCTGACTCAGCACACAAACGCCCTCTCCGGCCTCATCAGCCCGCCCAGACGATCAGCCGCCCCTCCGAGCCCCCTCCTCCTCCCGCCCACCCGCCCATTCCCCGCCCGTCCCAGTCCGTCCAGGGCGCGCGGGGGCGGGCGCAGGCGTGCTGAACCACAGACTGCTTATTTCGTCCGCGCACCAGGAAGGACGCGCTTCGCTTCCCACCGTCTTACGGCCTTAATTGACACGAACTGCTGCCCCCGTCCCGAGTGAGCGTCCTGGGCGCCCACGCCTCGGCACTCGTCCGGGGCGTGGTTACCGCCCGCCATCAATCTCGGAGCGTCACCCTGCCCACAGCCGCCGCCACCCTCCTCCTGCGTTCCTCTCCTCCATCCACCTCCTCCATCCTCCGGAGTCCGCAAGGCCACAGGTCATCGATCATATGGATTTTGAGCATTTGCTGTGCTCACTGCATGCCTCATGACATCTCTCCTAGCACGCGTGGCGATATCGCTCCACATCTCGTCTGCACATGCGCCAGAGTTCTGTCGTGCCGGAAGATGGAAGCCAGTCGTTATCAAGTCATTACAGTGTACAATACAAATCGTCCGAACCTAAGCGGCCTATGACATCCTCGCCGATTCCACCCGGCCTCTCGAAGCCTCCCTCTCTCGTCCAGTGCGGCCGGTGGCCATGTCGAGAGACCGTCTAGAAGCCTCGACAAAAGTGCAATAGGTCTGCAACTCCGACGCCCTCCATCCACGGACCGCGCTATTCTTAGTCCAGCGGTGAAGAGGGCACCGTCCCAGCATCTGCTCGCGCGCACGCGGCGTCCTCCTTCTCCCGCATCATGAGCAGCACCGCAACCACGATGTGGTCGAAAAACCGATGCGCGAGTGGCTGCATGACCAGCCGGCGTGGATGGCTCAAACTGAACGTCGCAAGCTCGACGGAGTCGAAGAACGCCTGAGCGCCTCGCGTGAGTGCCACAATGGTTTCCGGACAACGCCCATACTCACCTCCCATCTAGTCTCTCCTAGATGCCATCGAATGGCAGTACCATCGCCGATGAAGTACATCTTCGAGCTGCAGATGCGATGGATGTCTGTGAGCATGCTTCCCCGGATGGAAGCAATACACACGCACCTCACTGTTCTCGACAACACCTCCCTTGATGACCTGCTCGTATCACCCATCGTAACTGTCGCGCCCACCGCCGCCGACCCCGATCTTGACCCTAATGTCAACAGCCGGGTGCAAAGAAAGGAATCGCCGCACTCACTCAATCTCTGCAACCACCAGCCCGTCCTCGGCGCCCCGGCGCACAGTCGTCACCCACGATCGCAGCGTCCACACATTCATGCCCACCCCGAGGTGGTACCGCCACAAACTCAAACCGTCCGCGAGGCTCTTCCCCTCCGGCTCCAGCGTCATCGCGAACGGCCCCGCCTGTGCGAAGCGGTACGTGACCTCGTGCGCCGGGTACACCATGCTCGTGTACGTCGGCGGGAGGCTGTGGTCGTGCTCGTGGCCGTGCACAGTCTGCGACTCGTCCGGGCGCGGCTCCTCGAGTTCCGGAAGCCCCGAGGCCTGTGGACGCAAGCTCGGTTTCCTGCGGCGCCCCTCTGCGGATACGGAGCGGGTCGAGGTGACGGACGTTGAGCGGGTCCTGCTCGGGCTCCTCGGCGGGACGGGGGGCGGCAGGGGGAGCGGCGACGTCTTCGCGGGCGGGGTGGGCGCGAGCTCGCTCACGCTCGCGGCGGCACTCACGTACGTGTTGCTCGTCGCGGTGCTCACGCGCGGCGTGCGCGGGTGCACGGCGGGATGCTTGTGGCCCTCCAGGATCGACAGCGTGAAGCTCCGCTCTAGCGTCACCTCCCCCTCTCCATTGCCTTCGCTGTGCCGCTCCGCGGCCGTGCCCAGGACGTGGTCGGTGCTCGGGGTGCTCCAGAACGCGCCGCGGCCGTCGGCGAGCTCGATGTCGAGCGCGGCGCCGGGGCGGCGCACGCTCGGGCGCGGGGTCAGCAGCGAGAAGCGGCCCTTCTTCGGCGCGTCGGGGGCCCCGTTCATCGAGGAGACGCTCTTCCATGCCTTGAGCAGCGACATTGCGCGCTGTCGTGTGATGTGGTGCGGTGCGGTATGTCTTGCCTTGGAGCGTTCGCCCGCCTGCGTCTCCTGGTATTTGTGTCGTCAGAGGGTGTGGGTGGTGGAGCAGAGCAGGGATGAGGTAGCGGTTGAGGTCGCTCGGTGGTTCACCGTGTAATGCTCGGAAGAGAGCGATAGCAATAGTGCGTGCGTCCGTTCCTCTCTCTAAGAGCGCCGCGCTCCAACGAACGCCGTCTTATGTACCCCCGGCCTTCTTCGCGGCGTGGCGCAACACGCACAGGATCCCGTCCGCGTCCCATGCTACGGTGTCCGCCCCGCGCCGAATACGAGCACATTGACAACGCTACGCCGCAGAGATCCCTGTGCGAGGCATATTGGCGTCTCGAATGCGGCACCGCTCGCCCCAGAGCAGTGTTTCAGCTGTACGCCGCGACAGCGCGAGTGATGATATAAAGCCGCACTGGGCTCTGCCTGGTGATGGTGGCCAGTGCCCCCGCGCGCGATTGGGTGCGTGGGCTCGCGGCCTGGGAGAGTGGACAAGGTTTGGCTGCGGGGCGAGTGCGCGGCGGCGAGGGCGTGCCACGCCCGTGCGACTGTATGGGAGTGTCGACAGCATATACCGGGGCGGGCCTGTCCCCTGGGCCTGCCCCTGCGCGAACGCGGGGGTGCAGTGGCTCTCAGCGCGGGAGGCGATTGCGCGGGCCGCGGTTACAGTTGCCAGGGCAGATGGCGACATGAGTGGGGCGTGTTCGAGCGCGTGTAGTGAGTTCTGCAGCACGAGGAGGTGCGTAATGGCACGCGCGGTATGCGTTCGTCGAAGGAGGAGTGCAAAACAAGCTCGCGGCGTTCTCGACGCTGGGACTCTTGGAGAGATCGGGCACCAAGATCGACGGTTGGGAGGGCGCGATCGCACCCGATCTCGCGCCACGTGGCGGGCGCTGGCGCCCTCAAAAGCGACGCGTCGGCGCGCGCTTGCTCTCCTCTCCACGCACCTCACGTCAAATTGCAGGCCGCCTACCCTCGCTGCCCTCGCGGGCGGCGAGCGCACGGCAGGACTGTGCCAAAGCAGGGCGAAGAGCGAGCTGCGGATGTCTTAGTGCTCTGCGCTGCCCCGGCGGTTCCTCAGCTGGAGGAGCAGAGCCGGTGATTCGTATATTCCTCGTCTTGTTGCTCTGGGCTTTGTCGCGTATTATGCTGGACTATGCAATCAGTCATCCAACTGCTCCATTGCGCCCCTCATGCCAGCCTATCGTTCTTGCCAGTTGTCAATGTGTTCAGGATCATGCCACCAGCGAAGATGTCATGGGAACCGCCCGAAACATTGCGGACAGTGTGCGGTCACATCTCTTCCGACGTATGGTTGTTCTCTTCCATCGCGCACGCTACTGAAGGACATCTCCAGGATGAAGACATGGTCGAGAGTTGTGGGCCTTCTCCAGAGGAAGCGGGAGGCTCGCGAGGATACCGCGGTCACTACAGGGGTGGAGGTCTCCGACGACGCGCATACTTACATCGAAACCATACCTCCCGTACCTCCAACTTTCGTCAATGCCGAGATGAAGACACAGGCAGATCGGGCGGGAGTTGTCCTTGGATCTGTCGATGGCGTGTGGTGGTACAGTGGCAGCTCTCTGACCGAAGACCAGCGCGGCGAAGGCTGGGTTGGGCTGCACTTCCACGGCGGCGGGTACGTCCTCGGGAGCGTGAAGGATGTGCGCTCTGGATTCGCTCGTAAGTTGTTTTCTCCGGTGCCGCTTTCGAGTTTTTGCTGAGAGGGGTGCTTGCCCAGGCATACCTCGCGGCTTCGTGCAGGTGCGCCCCTACTCAAGCTTTGTCGTACTGGGGCAATACTAACTGTACCCACGTGCGTTGCATAGCATCGCATCTGTTCTTGCGTGCTTTGTACGTCCTACTCCTCTGTGCTACTTTCATTGCCGAAGCTGAGTCATATCCAGCACTGGAGTACACCCTCGCACGTAGGGAGGCTGATGATACCAGTTGCGCCTTCCCTCTGCAGCTTCTAGAGGCGCTGTCTGCATATCGCCACCTGTTGGACACCCTCGGTATACCAGCCCACCGAATGGTTCTTATCGGCGACTCCGCCGGCGCACATCTCGCGCTAGCTCTGCAGCGCTATATCCTCGAAAGCGGGTGCCTGGCGTCCCCGCAAGGCCTGGTGCTACTGAGTCCATGGTGTGATCTGACGACGTGAGTAAACCCATCCTAGCGTCCAACGCTAGGCTTCTGATCAGTCTGGTGACTTGCAGGGACGTAGATCAAGCGAAACACCTCTTAGGGCCTTTACCCACCGAGGATCTACGCGGACCGTACTTCAACTCGGCACTACACCCTCCACCCCCTCGATGGCCCCCAACACTTGTGTACTCCGGCGCGCAAGAGCGCTTCACGCCGTCGATCGCCGCCTTGGTACTGAAGCTAGGCGAAGCGGGCGTGCAAGTAACGTCACACGAAGCTCTGCATATCCTGCCTCGGTACAGCCACGACTTCCTGATATTTAACTCCGTTGAGCAAGCCTGGCCGGTCGAGGTACGCGAGTGTTGGGCACGCATTCAGGCGTGGACCGATGCGCTGGGTGCGACATAAACACGCTGGGTCCTCGGTGACTCCTCCATTTGCGGCCTCATACAAGACATCACAGACATTACAACTACTGGTTGGCTACACAACGCAACGGCTACAAAACGCGATGCGGCGTCGTACATCCGCTAGTGCACATGCTATCCTACACATTATCGGTGCGTCAATTCGTATCATTACTTGAGGATCTGGGATGGAATCCTGACGGGTGAACGTCAGTAATGCTTCAAGTTCGTACATGAAGAAGCAGGTACACGCACGGCCCTGGCCCGGGGTAAACCACCGTCACGGGAATCTCATATCCTCTGTCGAGACCTTTAGCCACGATCTCTGCGGAGAGGTACTCCCCGTATGCCCGCAAATGCGCGAAGTCAATCTCCTTCACCACCAAGCGGACCAAACCCCTCTGCAGCAGGTCGCATAGCGCCTCCTGGACCCACGTCCAGCAGTCCCAGCGCGGGTCGCCCGCGCGCACGCGGCGCGGGTCCGCGAGCAGGCGGTCGACGAGCTCGAGCTCGCTCTGCTCGACCTTGCCGAGGAGCACGCGCCCGAGCATCGACGGCGAGCGCACGCACTCGACGGGGCGCCGCTCGAACGCCCAGTACCCGTTGCGGTTCGTCGCGTGGAACCGGCAGTGCGTCTTCCGCAGCGACGTTGGGTCTTCGTGCTTCGTCCCGAGGAGGAGCGCCCAGTGGACCCGCGGAGTTTGCCCTGGGCGCGCGGTAGCCCGGTCGTTGTCGTACATCGCGAGGTAGAGTCGGTACTTGTCCGCGGTGCCACCCATCTTGGCTGGTCCTTGTGTCCGTACAGTTTCCCGGGGGGCTAATAAGGCGAGGTGAGTGCAGAGCTTGGATGGACTCTGGCCTGTAGTGCGAACTTATAGCCTGTAGGTCCCATTGTTCATCGTAGCCAAGCTTGCGCCCCCTTTGTCCGGCGTCGCTTAGACATGGCTCGTGGCTAAATGCTACACATGGTTATAGCCACCTCCCCGACTGCTAGCCATATGTAGTGGTAGCGCAGTAAGTACCAATCGATACCTGGTGCTAAGGAGCACGACACGATACCAAGTAGCAATGTCACTGGAGATTCTCGATATCCTGGGCACTTCAATCAGGTCTGGAGAATTGAGGTAAAATACGCTACAGAAGGTACCGTAATGAACCTCCCAACACAGCGAAAGAGACACCGCGTTAAGGCTAGAAAAGGATCCGCTGCGTCCCTCCGAAGTCTAGCCCCTGGTACGCCCACCTACAGACTCATGGTTCATAGGGAGGTGGTGGCTCAAAGGGGTGCGCCACCGTAAGGAACCCCGCCCCTGCGTCGAGCTCGGTTTGGAAGATTCGCATGCCAGCGGCTTGAATTGCAGGGGGCAGAGCTTCTGCTTCCTGGCCTTCAGAGAAACGACTACGGGTGCTAATCTCCGAGGTGTGGTCTGTAGGAGGCCCGCGCTAGTTAGTTCACGCGACTCGAGTCGTAGGGCACGCCGCTCGCACCTAGTACTTGCGGAGACGCCGTGACCCTGTCAGACGCTGCGAGGATCATCCTGAAGAAACGTCCGCGGACCGGATCGCCTCTGGTTGGGGATGGGGATGGGAGCCTGAGCATCGATCTTAGTGAGACGTTGGAAAGGAAACGTGCAGTGACAGATAACCGGATAGGATCTGACGGGGTCGCCAAAGCTGAGAGCCCGTCGCGGGCCCGAGAGAGATGGGGGAGTACTGGCGTGGCCCCGAAGAAGCCCGGAAAGGGCTGAGACACAACAGCCATGTCGCTATTCGGCGCGACGGAGGACCTGGTATTACGAGTTTGCAGGGGGCGACGTCGAGCTCGGAAAAAGGCAATCGTCAGCACCGCGAGAGTTGCGGCGAGAACGGACCCTCCGGCAGCTCCGCCAACGATTGCGGGGTATGCAGGTAGGCGGGTGTGACCTAGTCGTGCATGCGCAGTAGCAGTAGCCAGTAGGTGCAGGTAGCATGAAGAATAGTGTGCGGTTCGAGAGGGCGGTCACGGTTAGTCTAAGGGGTTGAGTATCGTGCTTGAATTGCTCACCTGGGGATTGAGCAGAAGAGATATCGCCAGACACCGTGGTGCTCGTTGCTCCGGGAAGGCTGGGTTGGCGGGTCGGGAGTGCCGGCGTAACTGTGGAGTTGTATGCGATAGAGCTGCGGGCCGCAGTCTCGGTGGGCTGAGGGGGTTGAGCCGACACCGAGCCGGTGGGAGGGGAGCCAGTCGACACCGTGGTAGAAGGAGAGCCAGCCGACACCTTGGTGGAAGGGAGATAAACTGACAGCCCGGTCGGCTGAGAAGTACTAGCCGACACCTCGGTGGGCTGAAGGGAACGAGACGACATCTCGGTGGAAGGGGAACCAATCGACACCTTAGCGGGGGGAGGTTCAGCCAAAGTGACTTCGGTGGAGTAGACAATGTAATCGAACAGGATGAGGGACACCGCGGTCCCGCCGGCTGAGATCACGAGGGAGTGCTGGCCGTAAGGCAAGCTCGAGTTGGCGTAAACTAGCACGTTGTACATGAGCTCAGGGCCGTCGGGGTCGGGGACATGGGAGTATTGACCAATGACGTCGTTGTCCAGCGTGAATACGAGGTCGGTCAATGTTGTGGTGCCCGGGACTTGGTTGGCGACGATGTTGAATACGTAGACGGCCTGGCCGGTAAACTCGACAGTGATTGCGCTGGCGGCGTTTCCGGGCGAGGATGTCGAGTCGTGCCAGGTGCCATTGAAAGTTTTTGTAACATCGACCGCTGCCCCAGGCCCGGAATGTTGCTCGCCCTCGGGGTAGATGTAACACCGAGTGCATGTAGTTCCAAGAGCCCAGACAGCCGAGTCGTCGGGGTTGTATGAGGGTAATGCCCCGGTTTCGCTGTCGCCGTACTCGTCGTCTATAGTGCGGTTGATGAGGATGCAAGTGGAAGTCAAGGCGAGAACTGGGAGGAAGTAGAATCGAGCTAGACGTATCATGGGAGAACACAATATCTCTGGTATGGGAGACGTACAAGTGAGGCGATGTGAAGGGGCTTGGGGGTGGGACCCGTAGATGCAACCCTTTGTATAGAGCCTTGACGGAGCCTGTCATTTGGACCTTTGATTGAGTTAGCAACGCGCTCAACCAAATGAAGCTCGAGCGACTCTGAATGAAGTTCAAACGATGAAGAACATCCACCTCAACGTAAGATCATTCGATTGATGCGGACGACTAACGAGAGCAGATGCTAGTACCCCCGGTGACGCAGTATAGATGTCGGCGCCGGGCGTCCGTATCCCTCCGAGTCACCTCCAGGAGAGCACAAGTAAGGGAGACCCAAAAGCTCAGACGGTCCGTTGGTTCCCCTAGAGAGACTCGGCGTGCTACGTAGGTGGTGAGACGAGAAGGTTCACGCCGCATGATGCAAGATGAGATGGCACCTCTTTGTGCGGCTGGCGGTACCACAAATCTAGCAGTAGCGCGATGCGAGTGGTTCGTCAGAGGGAGTTTGATGAAGGTGAGGGCTGGCAGCACGAAGTTAGTAGTGGCGGTGACTGGCTTGCTTAGTAAGCTTAAGTTTGATAGAGTTGCTATACGGTAAGCGCCTGTGCCGACTCTAGGCCAGAATCCAGATGTAGGACCAGCATCAGAGTCCTGTCTGTCACTCCCACTGTGTGAACCGACAACATCTGCATTACGATCTTCGTGAAACCATTCGTTGAATGAGTAACGTTTCGGTTGTGGAGCGATTCCGTCAAGTTATATGTTGGAATTCGAGACCGGTTGGGTTACTACGTCCATCCAGCCCTCGTAGGTACAAACAGCCCGTCCCAACACTTGAAGCCAACGTCGGAGTTGATCTGACCCAGAAATCCATCGTAAGAACCAAATACAACAAGTGCACGACAATATGGACATAACTTACGGTGGAGGCGTTGCACATCACCCTCACTGGCGCCCCGGTGTCTGTCTTTGCAAGGACGTGCTTCACCACGACGTTGACGGCTGTGAATAACCGGCGTCGTGAGACGAGCTGCGCCAACTCTACTGCCTAGATAGACCTAGACGACGAACCGGTGTTGGGATAGAGGTCCAAGATAGCGACTTCTTTGCCCGTCGCTCCCGGGACGGCAAACCTAGGAGCAACAAATCAGTCCGAGCGCGATCTGGGAGGATATTCTGCATCGTGGCTTCGACGCACCAACACGGGTCGCTCACGCAGGAGCCTTCAACGTAGCCTGGCTTACTGTGGGCGGAAATCGTCAGAGGAGCATCGGCGAGCTCGGCCGCCAGTGTACGCACTCGTTGATTGTTCCGACGAAGTTCTCGAAGAGGAAGTCCTGAATGTGCGTGTTGTTCACGCTCGAAGCGTTGGGGCGAGGGCCGAGCTATCATAGAAGTTTGGTTGAGATAGAAGACCATAGAGCGGCAACGGCTACGACGAACAGACTGGTCCCAATAGCTAATTTCGACATCAGGCGGACTCGACGCAATCACGCCGTAGACTGTCCACTTACTTCTGGGTCACATAGATCTGTAGGCATCGGCGAAAACGTCAGATTCTATCCGTTATGTGAAGCGCGAAGGATTGTGTGCGTACCGGCAACACCACATTGTCGAAGGCGATGTTCCTCCAGGTCACGCTATGGCATGTCAGCCCATGAAGTGGTCTCGGACTGCGGAACCTAGCTCACTTTCGCGCGAGACCGTTACCGCCTGTCCAGCTCTTGAATCGAGCAGCGTACAGAGTGTTTTTCTGCCTCGCAGTGGAGATATCAGTCGCAGGCGAGGACAACCGGTTCCCGGTCTACGCGCACCATGACAACATTCTCAAACCTGTGGGAAAGTTGAGCGGATTGAGAAGGGTTCCCTCTTTCGATGAGCTTACAGGACATTCTGAACGTCTCCGACGGACCCGCCATTGCCAAGAGAGCCGATAGACAACCCGTGGCTCCCCTCGCAGATACTATTCCTAATCGACGCTCGCTTTGTCAGTAGCGAAGGACTGACATAGCTGAGAGATGCACATACTTGAACACTATGTTCTTTGCGCCACTACCCACCATGAGACAGTCGTCCCCGTTCTGGACATGATTGTTCTCGAAGATAAGGTCCGTGCCACCGCCCGCCGAGAAACCTGGCGTATGCCTCAGCAGCGAGAACAGGTGTTGGTGTTGCGGCCTAGCATAGACGTACCGTCGCTATGTGGGGTAGGTTCGGTTATTATAAAGTCGTTACTATGCTCGCACAGGTCGTACTCACGTATTGAATGGGAACGCCTACAACAGAACGTGTGAACGACCGGTTGGAGGAGAGTAGTGCAGCGCATAATACCTTGGTGTTAGAGACGGCCACGATCCGGTTCTTGAACACATGGATGTTCTTTGAGCCGCTTGTCGCGAAGTTCCATGCTATCGGCTGTGATGACCATCTTAGAGCAAAAAGCGTCATATGTATCATATTAAAGGCTCACCTTCCAGATCTTCATGTCACGGATGACGCCGTTGGTGATTTTGCTGAATGCCCATCCGTGTGGCCGGTTGGTTTGCTCTTGAGCATCCCACCACTTTCGGAGCGGCTTTGAATATGTATGGTGCATGAACGCAGCGAGAAAACGTACAGCTTGACCATGACCATCCACCCACCCCCACTGCGGATCCTCGGAGCCCTGCAGCGTCACGTTGTTACCGCCGGCGAAAGTAAACCTGGGTGCGATAAACCTCGAGGTTAGCTTGCCTGCGTCGTAAAGCCGGCCCTCCCCGTGATTTTCAGACGCACCATGCTCCCGGGAAGTCCTGCATGCGGTAAATAGGTCAACTGCACTCAATTCGACCAATGTCCGCTAACTCACTGAATTCCCGACAATCCCTTAGTTCGCATATGCATCAGCAACGCTAGAGTGCCGTCGGCCTTGTAGTGTACCCACCTTGCACGGTAGCAATGTCGTCGGGATAACTCAAGTTTCCTTCGATGCGGACCTCCACGTTGTTAAAGGCGGGGAACTTGACGGGCGTGAAGATGTTGTACTTCGTTCCCTTCGCAAACAGGATAGTTGTGTCTTCCGAGTAGTTCGTCGTAGCGAGCGCAGCTGTAAGTGCCGGCGTGTCATCCTGTCCGTCTGCATGCGGGACGACGAACGTCGTCCAGGCGAAGACGTAGGAAGTCAGCAGTGCTAGCGATAAAAAGATCCCGCGCATCCTGTAGAGACTGGCCAGGCGAAGGCTGGAAACCTTGTATACCGCGCAACGAGGAAGCTCTTATAGCGTCGTAGGAGTGCGCTCAACAGGCCCGCTCAAGCTCGTCGATCAGCTCAGCGGCCAACATCACCTGAGTCTGTACAAACATCTTAAGGGAACGTTTTGAATACAGTGCTGCCGGAAGCTGCACATTTGGCCCAATGATAGGCAGGTGCGACGAGCATATGACCTCTATGAGTGTTGCGGTTCGGGAGAGGATGTCGTCGAGGGCAGAACGGCGCGTCCCGTATGGTGCTTCCATAGCCGAGGCGGCCCGGCGGTTCCGCCGCCCCACCTTAAGCCTCCTTGACTCTGAGCACGTTCGGTAGGCCTGCCAAGTTTGCGGCACGATTCACAGTAGTCGCATTCAGTTGGAGTTCGAGACTGGTATTCATTGGGTTACACCCATCCAGCCCTCGTGGGTGTGAACAGCCCGTCCCAACACTTGAAGCCAACGTCTGAGGTGATCTGAGCCAGAGATTGATCGTAAGAGGCAGATACAGCAAGCGTATCACAGGATAGGCACAACTTACAGTAGAGGCATTGCACATCACCCTGACCGGCGCTCCGGTGGCCGTCTTTGCAAGGACGTGCTTCATGACGACGTTGGCGGCTGTGGATGGCACGTTGAGGAAAGCCGAGCCAGTACCACAGCCACATTAAACGTACCTGTGTTCGGATAAAGGTCCAGGATGGCGACTTCTTTGCCCGTCGCGCCCGGGACGGCAAACCTAGGAGCAACTAATGAGTGCGAGCGCAATTTGGGAGTGCCTTATGCATTATGGCTCCCACGCACCAACACGGGTCGCTCACGCAGGAGCCTTCGACGTAGCCTGGTTTACTGCGGGCGGAAATCGTGAGGGAAGTATCGACGACCTCGGCTGCTAGTGTACGTACTCGTTGATTGTCCCGACGAAGTTCTCGAAGAGGAAGTCCTGGATGTGCGTGTTGTTCGTGCTGGAGGCGTTAGGGCGAGCGCCGAGCTGTCAAAGGCCTTCGGGTTAGATGAAAGACCATAGGGAGGGAAGAGTTGCGACGTACATTCTGGTCCCAGTAGCTAGTCGTGAAATCAGATGGACCCGATACACCTTCGACATAAGTTGGCTGCTTACTTTTGGGTCACGTAGATCTACAGGCATCGGCGCAGACGTCAGACACCCGCCGTGCAAAGTATGAAGGTTATACATACAGGGAACACGACGTTGTCGAAGGCGATGTTCCTCCAAGTCACGCTGTGGCGTGTCAGCCCACAATGAGGCCTCGAAGCACCGGACCAAGCTCACTTTCGCGCCAGACCGTTTCCGCCAGTCCAGCTCTTGAACCGAGCTGCATACAAGGAGTTTTTCTGCCAGAACGTGGGAATGTCAGTCGCAGCGAAGCAGGCGTGTTGCCGGGTCCTCACGCACCATGACAACATTCTCAATCCTGTGGGGAAATTCAGCTGATAGCAGCGGGTGTCGTATCTTTTACGACAACTTACAGGACATTCTGGACGTCTGCGACGGAGCCTCCTTTACCAAGAGAGCCGATAGACAACCCATGGCCTCCCTCGCAGAAGCTATTTCTGAATGACGTTCGTTGTCAGCCTGAGTATCGGATCGGATACCGGAGACGTCTGAACAATGCACATACTTGAACACTATGTTCTTGGCCCCGCTGCCTACCGTCAAACAGTCGTCCCCGTTCTGAATATGGTTGTTCTCAAACACGAGGTCCGTGCCGCCCGCCGAGAAACCTGATGTATGCCTCGGGATAAGACCGGGAGCCGGCGTTGCGGCTTAGACTGGACGTACCGTCGCTGCATGAACGAGCTCGCTTGTTCAGAAGTCGCCGCTATGCCCGCATTTATGCTGTACTCACGTATTGAACGGGAATGCCTGCGACGGTGCATATGGATGACTGGCGAGCGGAGGAAAGTGCAGCGCATAGGACGTACCTTGGTGCTAGAGACGGCCACGATCCGGTTATTGAATGCATGGATGTTCTTCGAGCCGCTCGTTGCAAAGTTCCACGCTACAGGCTGTGATGAGCGCGTTAGCGCAGAAAACCTGACACCGGAGACTACAATCTCACCTTCCAGAGCTTCATATCACGGATTACGCCGTTGGTGATTTTGCTGAACGCCCATCCGTGTGGCCTGTTGGTTTGCTCTTGAGCATCCCACCACTATCGGGGCGACTGTGAATTCGATGATATGTAGATGAACTCAGGTAGAACACTCACAGCTTGGCCGTGACCATCTATCCAGCCCCACTGCGGGTCCTCGGAGCCCCGCAGGGTCACGTTGTTGCCGCCGGTGAAGGTGAACCTGGGTATGGGGGGCCTCGAAGTTAGCTAACCTGCCACGTTGCGGGCCTATCGCTCTAGCGTAGTACTCGTACGCACCACGAGCCCGGAAATCCCTACGTGTAGTAAACAGGTTAACCGCACTCCGGGCCAGTCCAACGCCCATTGACTTACTGATTTCCCAACAATCCCTGATTTCACATCTATGTCAGCTAGTCCAGCAGGCGTCGGCAATGTGGTGCACCTACCTTGCACGGTCGCAATGTCGTCGGGATAGCTCAGGTTCCCTTCGATGCGAACCTCCACGTTGTTGAACACTGGGAACTTGATGGGCGTGAAGATGTTGTACTTCGTCCCCTTCGCAAACAAGATGGTCGCGTTTGCTGAGTAGTTCCCCGTGGCGAGCGCTGCCGCGAGCGCCGGCGTGTCGTCCTGGCCGTCCACGTGCGGGACGACGAACGTCTTCCAGGCGGAGACGCAGGAGGTCAGTAGCGCTAATGACAGGATGATTCTGACCATCTTCGTGGAGCCGGGTTGGACGACGGCTGAGAACCTCGTGCAAGGGGCGACGACGAAGCTCTTATAACGTCGTAGGAGTGCATTCAGGCCCGCTCAAGCGAGTCGTCGATCCGCTCAGCGGTCAGCATCACCTGAGTCTGCGCAACCGTCTCGAAGGAACATTCTGAGGACAGTTCTGCCGGCAGCTGCATGATTGGCCCAATGAGAGGCAGGTACGACGAGCATATGACCTCCAGGTGCGTCGACGGTCGCGGTTCCGGAGAGGATGTCGTCGAGGGCAGCACGGCGCGTCGCGCATGGTGCTTCCATAGCCGAGGCGGCCCGGCCGTCCCGCGGCCTCACCTTCAAGAGCCTCTTGGGGCTCGTTCAGTCACTGGCGTGAGCTTGCGGCCAAGTTGCGGGACAACTCACGGCGGTCGCATTCGGGACTCTGGGCAGGGACGTAGTAATAAGATTATCAGCCGAGCGCTCTGGCTTCGCGTACATTAACGATACAATAGTGGGGCAGGACCGGCGCGACGCACATAACGCGACTAACGTCCTGGTCCTTCATGACACGCCACTCTACCAAAAACGAGTGCTGCCCGCAGGGAACTCGTTCGCCAACCGCATCATGGCCGCTCCAGATGTCAGCGTCGAGAACTACCAACCGTCACGTCAGCATGCGGATCCGACACAGTCTAGGCGAAAGCAAGGACGCACCCCGTTCCCAATGAATACCTGCGCCCGCTGCGCGACGAGCATGTCCACCGCCTGCGCGACGTACTTCTGCTCCCAGTTGAGCACCATGTCCCGGCTGCTCGACACCGCGTCCCACCCGCCCAGCTCCCACAGCGCCGTCTTCAGCTCGTCGATGAACGCCTGCTTCCCGTTCGTCATGATGTACAGCTTGCTCACGTCGCGCCCCGCCGGCGTGTCGCGCACCTGCGCGACCTTCGCCGCGATCTCCTCCACGGACGGGAAGCACCGCTCCCGGTACAGCTCGGTGATGATCGCGGTACTCGTGACGGATGAGGTCTTGGGCGGGACCGTGAACGGGTCGGGCATGTTCGGGAACGCGTTCACGCTCACGAAATCCTCGTACACCGCGGCGAGACTCCGGCAGTGCTGCTCGTAGTCTCCGCGGCGGACGTGGATAGCCATAAGCCCTGGTATGGGGGTGTAGCGCTCGGCGTTGGTGGTGAATGGCGTGCTGGTAAGGAGCGAGTCCACAGGGGTGGCGTGGGGGATGAATAGGCCGCGATTTGTGTCAAATGCAAGCTCGACCAAGCGGGACCATCCGAAATGAGTGATGATGGGAGATGAGGCAAACGATGGCCAAAGATCGAGGAGCGACGTGCGCACTCCGAATGTGCTATCCTGAAGCTTAGAACGCTTGAACGCATGGCGTGTGGGTTGGAGTACTCACAATGTATGCGTGTAAATGGGTCCCGATTCACGAGCTGACTCGACGCAGGCGTCATCCGTTGTCTGCAGAACGGATGCCCACCTGTCGGTGATTTCAAGCGCGGAGGTGGGGTACGTCGAGTAGACTTTCTCCCGGCGAAGCGAGGTCTTGTGTCGGCAGAGATGGTCGAAGTAGGTTCTGCTCACCGCCGCCGGTACGAAATTGCTGAACGGCGTGGCTTCGCCCACGGAAGGCCCTATGAGGTGGTTCAATGACATCGTACGGAAGAAGACGGCTATATGCGCACCTCGGACTAGGGCTGAGTAGGGTATCTGGGACGGGATCAACTTCCCGTTCCATTCAGAGTATATGGACCCGTCATCTGACCAGGTATAGTTGTCGAACACAAGGCTGCTACTACGTCAGCTTGTGGTCGTACTGCATAACTTCGGAAACTCACGTTCGGCCGGACACGTACGCCAAATAGGCGTTGAGCAGGTGCTCTTGTAGAGCATTCCCCCAACCAAGCCCTATAGAAGACATGGTGAGCAGGATCGTAGAAACACCAGAAAGTCCACGGTACTGACCTCTGCTATGACCGGCAACAAACAGGAACTTCTCGTCTCCTGCAGGATGTGTTCGGTCCCAGTGGTGTTGTGGCAGCTGCAATTCCGCGTCGTGGTACTCGGGATATGTTGGTGGGTAAGCAGGCGCGTTTGGTATACTTGGTGCTTGGTAGAGTGGTGGTGTGACTAGAACCGCGGCTCGGTTATAGAACCTAACCAACACGTCCGTCAAGAATAGGAAGGTCGCCGCGGCAGCGAGGCAGATGAACCACCGGCCCCTAGAGGAAGATCGAGAATCGTAGTAAGTCCAGTCACGGTCGGTACCATAGAGCGGGAGCATGGGTCGAGAACGAGTGGGAAGGGGAGCTCGAACCTGCGCGAGCGAGCCGAGGGTTTTATAGGTACCCCGATCGCCCTCCGAGGTTCACCACAAATTCTCCTACCGTAAGTACGACTGCGCCTCAGCCCCACGCGATTAGCCGATGAGGATCCTCATCGGCGCGCGACTCATCAAGTTGATTCCGCGCAGACTTCCGGTGACGACCGCTGCAGTTGCAATACTCGGACTTGTACTTCTGTTCGTGAAACAGCACGGCGAGCGCGGTCGGCATCGGACGGATATCTGATGCTCTTCAGGGCGAGGTAACCACAACGGTGGGCGTCGTGAGCATCTGGCCGCTGAGCGGGCGGGGAGAATGAGTACCGCAGTTATTCTTTGCTCTCCGCAGTAGGTGCGGACGTCGGGTGCTTACCGGGGGTAAGTAAATCCTGGGGAAGGCCGTTCGTGGTCCTCATCCGCAGCTGCGGGATAGTATTTTTGGTTCTTGCGAGACGAGTACAGTACTGCACAGCTTTGGTCGACTTTCAGGGCGGAGTTACTCGGCTTCGCTGTGCAGGAACAAAAGTTTATTCGTCACTGCAATAGAGCTGGAGTACGGGATAGCGGTTCCGGGAGGGCCGTGCCTTTGGATTTGAGCGCGTTACTTGCGAACAACATGAAGAGCGCGCCCGCGCCCGTCTTCTGCATCACCGCCTGAGTGTGGTCTGCGACACGCAGTGTTATTCTCGGAGGTTGAGAGAGCCGAAGGATAAGTGATACAGGCTGCCCGCCCGTGCCCTGCCCGAATCCTGTCGAGTACACTGATAGGTAGCAGCACTTCCTTTGTTGAGCTGCATACGATGCCCTTGCCTCGATGTAGAAAGCGTGTAAGAACGCCCTCAGAGGAGAAGAATCCACCGGGGTTGGAAGACCCGTCCGAGGAGTTCCAGAAAGATATGCGGTGTATGGGTGGATGTAATAACAATTGCACTGTCGAACAAGAGCAAATCCGCGGTGTTCGAGAGGGTCAAGCTGAAATGCATAACTCGGAGGTGGTGGTGGAGGTCGGAGACTGAGAGTTGCGAGCAGCGGGCGTTCGCGAGGCGGCAAGCGAGGAGAGATTAGATTAGATCTGGACGACGATCGAGTCAAGGGAGCGGGTCACACGCAAGAAATCTATGCACAAGTCCGTCAGTTAATGCTTCGCCAGGCAAACCGCGCCGCTTTCCTTTTCTCTCGCCCGTATCGATCTTGTATTATATCTCCTCCCATCCCCAGACTCTCTAGACGAATGGCCTCCTCGACACGACCGGACGCGAGCGCACTCGCGGACGAGATCGCGGCGCAGAGCTCGCTGCTGAACGACCTGCGCAAGCAGCAAGCGGACCCCGCACTGGTGGAGGACGCGAAGAAGAAGCTTGGCGATCTGAAGAGGAGTCTCGCTCTGCAGCAGAACGCGAACGCGGGCGCGAGCGGCGCGAAGGACGCCAAGAAGAAGGAGCGCATACTGCTCAAAACGGCCAAGGTGCGTCCGCCACCTCTGTGTGCGAACGAGAACTCAAGCTCATCGCGAAGACCGTGCTGCTGCCTACCACTCTCACTTGCTTGGGTGGTGCTACGGCATGTAGGGCACGCGTGACTATGGTCCGGGCGAGATGTTCTGCCGCGAACACATCGAGCGCATCGTCAAGGACGTCTTCACGACCTACGGTGGCAGCCAACTAGACACACCCGTCTTCGAGCGCAAGGAGGTCCTCGCAGGAAAGTACGGAGAGGATGCCAAACTCATCTTCGACCTCATGGACCAAGGTGGTGAGCAGCTCGCCCTGCGGTACGACCACACAGTCCCTCTGGCGCGCTACCTCGCCATGAACGGCGCGATCGCCCCCCAAGCCAAGCTCTGGCAGATCGGCAAGGTGTACAGGAGAGACAACCCCGTCATGTCGAAAGGACGCATGCGCGAGTTCTCGCAGGCTGTACGTATGCCCCATTTTGTGCCTACGCGACTGTCTCACCGGTCCGTAGGACATTGACATTACTGGAGCCTGGGATACTATGATTCCCGACGCGGAGATTATCAGCCTTCTCTGCACAATCCTGTCGCGTCTCGATGTTGGCGAGTTCCTCGTCAAGGTATGCTCGTCCGCTCAGCCGACATTACGACTGTGCGCTGAGAATGGAGTTTGCCAGATGAACCACCGCAAAATTCTGGATGGTATCTTCGAGGTCTGCGGTGTTCCCGCAGACAAAATCCGCCCGATTTCTTCGGCGGTAGACAAGCTCGACAAGGTCCGCTTCGTCACGTACGCCTGGGTGTTGTCGTGCTCACCGTCTATTTAGATGGCTTGGGCGGACGTGAAGAAGGAGATGACAGATGAGAAGGGTCTCGACTCCGCTGCCGCAGACAAGATCGGGGAGTACGTCAAACACAAGGGTATGTGCAGTTGCCATTAGGGTGTTGGACCATATCCCTAAGACAACGACAGGCGGCCCCGAGCTGCTTGACCTGCTCAAGGCCGACGCAGCACTCATGGCCAACTCAAACGCGAAAACCGGTGTAGAGGAGATGGTCACTCTCTTCACTTATCTTAAGGCCTTCAATGTCCTCGATAAGGTAGTGTGTCCCGCCGTCTCATCATCAGCCGTACGCGTACGCTAAGAGCTGCCTGCGCCAGATATCCTTCGACCTGTCGCTTGCGCGCGGTCTCGACTACTACACCGGCATCATCTACGAGGCAATCGTCGAAGCCTCCGCCCCTCCCGGCTTCAAGTCCGCCAACGCATTCGCCTCCTCCTCTTCCCCCTCCGTCTCCAACGCCGCGCCGCCCGCCTCCCAACAGCTGCCCAAAAAGAAGCCCGCGAAGAAGGCGGCCTCCGCGGACGACGAAGAGGAGATCGACGAGTCGCAGGTCGGCGTCGGCTCGATCGCCGCGGGCGGCCGGTACGACAACCTGGTGGGCATGTTCACCGCCGCGGCCGCGGGCGAGGGCAAGAAGGCGCCCGGCCTGCCGTGCGTCGGCGTGAGCATCGGGCTCGACCGCATCTTCGCGCTCGTGTGGCCGAAGTGGGTCGAGCGCGGGATGCGCAGCAAGGAGACGATGGCGTACGTCATGGCCGCCGGCGACGGGCTGCTCGCGGAGCGCGTCGAGCTCGTGCGCGAGCTCCGCGAGGCGGGTATCAAGGTGCGCATACGTCCCCTGCCCTTCCGCTGATCACCAGTGGAGGGCAACCGTGCGACTCCGGATGCTGACTGAGTGTGTCGGTGACAGACGGACTTCTTGTTCAAGGTGAAGCCGAAGCTGCCCGCACAGTTTGCGGCGGGCGAGAAGGACGAGGCGCCGTTCGCGATCATCCTGGGCGGGGACGAGCTCAAGGAGGGCCTCGTCACCGTGAAAGAGCAGAAGTGGGAATTCGTCGACGGCAAGAAGGCCAAGGTCGCGTCGAACGACAAGGGCACCAAGGTCAAGCGCTCCGAGCTCATCCAGTGGATCAAGGACACGCCGACGTTCAAGGACTGGTCCAGCGGGAAGCTGATCGCGTAGTGCACGCGGGAGTACCAGAGAAGATAGTGGGGATGGAAGTAATCGTTCATGTACAAACGTTATAGATTGCTTTGAACTTCATCTGCGTCCTCCTGCCAGGAATGTCCGCCCCGTGTGTTGCCCTGTCTGTGAGAATACATCCTTGCTTCTACGAACGTGTAGTACTGTCCATGATAATTTACTCGTCGTCGGAACCAGAGCCCGAGTACTCCCCGTCATCCTCGTCATCTGTACAAACCCTCTCAGTGGACACCTTGTGAGCAGAGCGAATGTCTCCTACCGTCGTCGGCCACATCGTCGCGCGAGATGCTCGCTTGCGCTTGCGATTTCCGCAGCAACGCGCGGATCTCAGTATCTTCAGGCGGGATGAGATCCGCTGCCGTCTCTCCGTTCTTGTCCTTTATCCTGTGTCCCACCCGCATGTTGGCATCCCCTCCAGCCCGCGATCGAGAGCGCAGAGGGCTCACCTGGTATCCGCGCCGGCCTCAAGTAGACTCGAGACGACCGCTTTCCGTAGTTCTGGATCCTCGATGCGCAGCGCAAGGTGGAGGGGCGTTGCCTTCTCGATCCGGTTCTGCGGGTCGACGTCGCAGTCCTCGTGCTCAAGAATGTGCTCGAGGATCTCAAGGTATCCGTTCGACGCGCTGCAATGGGCCGGTACTTCGCGTCAGACCTGGCACGAGGACGTAATGGGGCACGCGCAACCTACGTACGCGTAGTGAAGAGCTGCAGATCACCATGCATCGTGAGCCCGTCGTACTACTAACGGCCGCACCGGGCGGTGGCTGAACATGAAGGCGTACCGGTGTTGCCTAGCCTGCGTTAGTGCGGACTGATTAGCTACGCCAACTCTCGCTAGATATGTTTACGCACCCGTCCTGAGCATTGATATTGAACTTCCCTTCGTCGAAGACCTCGAGGAGCATGTCCTCATTATCGGACCGTGCGGCGGCTAGGAGCCTTTCGTCTGCGGTCGTCAGGACGGGCAGCACTGCGCCGAGCGCGTGCACGTACTGTTGCTTGCGCCTTCTGCCATACTGAGTATTCGCGGGTGTTGTCGAAGGGGTGCTGCAAGGATGCCTAGAGGAACGCGTAGAGGGGACGTGGTATGTTTTGAACTCGGCCGTTCTGTGCACAAGGATACGGAATCTCTGATTAGCACCCGTGGGAAAGCTATCTTTGTCCCGATCTGGTATTTGCTGTAGTTCATCTTCCAGCGCCTATGACGGTTTGTCCGCCTTACACCGTCTGCCACCGCCGTGAAGGTGCGCCGAATCGTACGATGTGTCGGTATGTTTATCAACTGTAAGTCATAATGGTTGACTGTGTAAACTGTGTAGAAGCCCAAACTTGAATCAGCACGAATCGTCCGACGAAGAGCTCCGCCTCATTATTGCCCGTGACAATCCCAACACTATGACTGCGTCCCAAGAAGATGTCATCTATACTCCATACCCCAAAATGTAGCCCTTCAAAGAAGTGATCTCCGGGGCTGGATTCGGACCTGCACCCGGCCCCGGTGCATGCGGTTCTTCAAGTGGATCTCGAAGTTAGAGAACGTATCCCCCGGGCCAGGCGTGTAAAGCTGAAGTTGCGTTTGTCAGCATTCTTCCGAAGTGCGCTGCAGTGTGGTGCGTACCTTGCCCGGGCAGTCGCCGCACACGAGCCGGAACACGGTCACGGTGCCTCCCGTGCTGGGGTTCATTTGTTGTCGCGCGACGATGTCCATAGCGTCGTTGGGATAGCGTACGCGCATATCGGCGAGCGCAAATCGCATCCAGGGAGGCAAGGCCTTGAAACCACAGACGTCAGAGCAGGCCTAGGCACCCTCGCACAAACAGCCACAACGAATGCCTCACCTGCGGCGGCACATTCATAGTGGCAAGTCAGGAGAAGCGGTTTCTTGAGGAGCCTTTCGGATTAGAACGGTGGCCTCGGAGTCGCCTCCAGGTCTTGAATACGGGCGTGAGTCGGCGTGCTCGGGAACTGAGCTAAAGCTGCCTATGCGCTGCGCAACGCGCGTTACGTGAGGGCATACAGGCGGCACTGCGCCGCTGGTTCCATGTATAAGTGGCCCCTAACATGGTTGCAGCGCTCACCGGTCCCGGTCATGGTCGCTCCGAGACCGAGCTTCAGAATTACCCCGCATTCCTGCTTTCGGGGGCCGGTCCGATTGTACCGGAGGTACGCAGACAGGCAGAGACAGGCACCGCTGCGCCACCCGCCGCGGATTCGCATGCCATCATGACCTCTGTTCGCGCTGTGCTCGAGGAACTCCATCTTCTGAAGTGCTCTCTCCTCCCAGGCGAATTGCTCTACTTCACTGAAGACTCGATTGCCTGGGAATCGCTGCTTGATGCCTACTCGCTCGACCCGGATGCGGAGCTCTCGCCTACATCAAACACCGCGCGGCTTGCAGTGAGAGCGGAGGACAGCGATGTGTGGTTCGAGGTCGAGCTGCCGGAGGGGTACAAGGATGAGGGCTGTATGCCTCGTGTCGCGGTGAAAGGTGATACGCTTAGGCGCGCAGACCAGGAGCGGTGGCAAACCGTCGTCGCCGAAGCTATGGAGGAAGTGAGAAGCAGTGAGTGCGTCTTACAGTCATGTCTACGACGAATGAGTGGTTGACGTGTAAACAGATACCCGCTGTTCGAGCTGATCTCCTCTCATCTCCTACCACGACTACACGCGGACGCCACACAGAGGGAAGACGAAACTGCGGGTTCCGCTGGGGGTCGCGCACCCGCCCCGACGCTTGTTTCCGACTCGCCGTCTCCGAGATACCATGCCCTCTTCACGTCACACCACCTCAAGTCCCCTTCTAAGCGGCGCTCACTCTCGCAATGGTCGCACGAGCTCTCCCTGAGCGGGTTCACCAAGGTCGGTTACCCAGGCGTCATCTACTGCGAGGGTGCCCGACAGGACGTCGAAGACTTCGTCGCGCGCGTGAAGGGCATGCAGTGGCTTGCGCTCCGACTACGCTTCATAGAAGCTATCCTCGAGGCCGAGAGCCAGACCGGAAGGGATTGGGTCGAATTTGAGAAGGTAGGCGAGGTGGTGGAAGAGATGAGGCGCCGCGGAAGGGAGAGCTTCGTCGTCGAGATGGGTATTGGGAGTGCTGGGGCGCCCCCTGCGTCCTCGAAGTAGAGCACGCGATTCATGACAGGGTTCCAGTGCACAATCAACAGATTGGCACAATATATAGCGAAGTACAAGTAGACCGACAGCGACAAGATACCACACAGGGTTGCATACACGAACGACAGGGTCACAGACAGGCATTTTCGCTTCACCTCGCGAATAGACGACCGCATTGCGACGTACTGCAGGAGCGCAGTGCCTCACAAGGGTACCATGCTGAATGCTCAGTAGCGACGGTCATAGTCACGACCACCGCGGTCGTAGTCGCGGCCGCCGCCGCCACCGCCGCCACCACCGTAGCCACCACCACCACCACCACCGCCTCCACCACGCTCGTAGTCGCGCCCGTAGCCACCTCCGCCACCGCGGTCGTAGTCACGTCCACCGCGGTAGTCGTCTTCGTAGCGAGGCCGGCGGCGGGGTTCGTCGTAACCACCACGAGAGTAACGGCTGTCGTACGGCCGGGGGTCATATGGCCTCTCATCTGAAACTGGAAGCCTCAGCCGTGCGACACACCACATCATGACAGAAGGACTCACGTTCGTTCCTCTTCGGCGGGCCGTAGTAGCGGCCGGGGGTGGGGGTCCGTGCACGACCACGGCGCGCCTACACCGGAGTGTCGTAAATAAGTTGCCAGATGAGAGAACGGTTCGTGCACACCTTTTCTACGGAGATCATCTTGCCCATGAGTTCAGCACCGTTCATAGCAGTGATGGCAGCATCTGCCTCTTCAGCAGACTCCATCGTCACAAACCCAAACCCGCGTGACTCGCGGGAATGAGGGTCATACATCACTTGGGCCTTCTTGACCTGCTATAATGTGAGTATATGCTACACGTCGAGCGGACATGAAGACTCACTCGGCCAACTTTGGCAAACGCAGCCTCGAGGTCACGCGTGTCTACCTTGTGGCTCAAGCCAGAAACATGCAAGTTGTTTCCGGGGTTGTTGCCACCACCGTTCGGGTCCCTACGAGGCGGCGTGAGCATAACACCTGAGGAGACGAGCTAAGATATGGACATACCTGTCCGGGTTCCTCCCCGGGCTGCGACTCCTGCTGGAGCGACGCGGGGGCTCAGCTCCACGGGGAGGGGGAGGCGAACGCCTGTCGTTGTTCCAGGGCTGCTCGTCCTGAGTACTGCCGGTGTTCGCCATGACGGTGTCGGTGGTGGGGATGCTGATTCCACCCCCATTGCTGGGAGGAGCCATGTCTTGGGACTGCCAGGCTGAGGACAGAGAGGGACAGGGAAGGGGTGGAAACGTAGTCAGGTCGTGTCACAGGCTGTCGAGGACGGGCATGGTGCAGGAGGGAGCGGCGACGCGAAAGAACGGAAGGCACACCGCCGGGCGAGGAGAAGAATGGGCGAGACGCGTGTGAAGCGCGGCGAAAGTGATGGCGAGCCGAAACGGGCGCGTCGACGTGGACACTGAAGAGCAGAACGCGCCGGCGAGTGAAGGCCTTCAGCCAACAGGCGGCGAGTCGAGCGACACGAAAACGACGCATGAGAGCCGCGCGGATGCTGGAGTCGTCATCTGCGAGCTGAAGGCTGATGCTGCCGATGCTGCTGCTGCTATGGCGGTACGCATTACCGGCGCGCTGTATTCAGCTGGGGGCGAACATGCCGGACGGAGTACCGGTCGAGGACACAAGGAACGGTCTCGGGGTCGTCGTCGTCGATGGCGGGGCGGCTGATGCTGAAGACGTACCGTCATCCATTGCTGCGTGCGTTGCGGGGGGCGGGCGGGGGAGATGTGCAGGAATGGAGGGGACTGGGTGAGAACGTCTCCGCCCCGCCCCATGTAATTTAAGACGCCCCGCTTGCGCAAACACGACCACACCCAGCTCACCGGCGTTCACTCGCCCAATCCGGATTTTTTGCACGTTCGTTCGCAAGGGGCGCGTTGGATGCAGTCAAAGGGGCCCATAAAACGTACAGGGCCAGCATTCTGCAGGAAATATACGACCCTGCCCGACGAGTGCAATTATGTGACGTCGAAGGCGGATTGAACGGAGCGGGCGCGAGTCGGACTGAACCGGCTGGTGTGATGGCGGGAGCCTCGGCTGAGCCGCGGCGGGTCGTGCCCACCCTGCTCGACGCCCGCCCGCCTTTCTTTACGACCACATCCTCGCCGCACCGTCCTCCTGCACCTCCCCGCCCTCCTCGACACGATGCTCCGCGCCCAGCTCGCCTCCACCCTCCTTCGCGCCCGCCCCGCCGCGTCCCGCGTCGCCCCCGCTTTCGCCCGCGCGTCGTCCAGCGCACACGGACAGGAGACGTTCGAGTCCTTCAACGAGCGTTACGTCAACTTCTTCCAGTCCGCCCAGGACCTGTTCGAGGTTCAGCGCGGCCTCAACAACTGCTTCGCGCACGACCTCGTCCCCGCCCCCTCGGTCGTCGAGGCTGCCGTCCGCGCTGCCCGCCGTGTCAACGACTACGCGACTGCCGTCCGGGTCTTCGAGGGTATCAAGGAGAAGGTGGAGAACAAGCAGCAGTACCAGGCGTACCTTGACGAGCTCAAGCCTCTCCGTGAGGAGCTCGGTGCGTTTAATTCACGCCGTCTCATGGTCTATTTTCCAACGATCCGTCGGCTAAACAGGCATCAACATCCGGGAGGAGCTCTACACGTCGTGAGCAGTCCTGCAGACTCTCCTAGAGTACGTCGTCGTAATCTTGTCCGCGCATATACCGACCTAATGAATACTCTCGTAGTATTGTATCACGAAAAGTCAATCGTACACTATCATTCCATTAGGATTCAGAGTCCTTGCGTGCCATAGACCTCTGTTCTTGCGAAGAGTTCCGCATGACCGGTACATTGGCGAACATTGCGAGAGGGCCGTCGCCTTTGACGTTGGCCTGTGAGGCTGAATTCGCTCCGTTCACCCTTAAGCTGACAGGCAGGAGTGGTCGTTTTGTCTGCGTAAAGACTGTGCAATCTAGGGTAAAGACAGTACTAGTGGTAACGCGTTAACGAGCTACTGAGACATGCAGCTGGACCGACATGGGAAGCTTACAGCTGGTTCGGAAAGTAATGAGACGCGCCACTTTTTTTCGGAGCCCGCAAAGCGCGAGGAATCTTCCGACCCAATCCTCCGACGCATCTTCCAGCCCATAAGCGCCCGTGAACTCGCCCTCTTTCGATGTAGTATGGGGAGCGTGCGTGGTGTGGAAGTATCTGAGATACCCTCAGTGTGCTCATATAAGCTAGGGGGACCCCTATGGTCAATCCTGCGATTTATGTGATTTTTCCTGATCCTGGTTGTCGGAATAAGCCAGCAGGCCCAGGCTGCTGGTTGCTTCCCGCTGCAGCACGCACTGGCCATGATGCCAGAGATCCTTGAGAATAATTCTGGGCACCACTAGCACTTCACATAGCCCGTAGAAATTGTGAAATCAGTATACCGTGAGGTCTCGCTCATGATATTGCATGAAGACCGGCGACGGTACCGGCGCTTATGGGCTGGAAGATGCGTCGGAAGATTGGGTCGGAAGATGTGAACCCCTCGGAGCTCCAAAATAAAATTCTGTCAAGTCTCATTACTTTCCGAACCAGCTGTAATGCACCGGCACGTATTGGCTGGGGATCAAAAAGGGAGCGACGACATTGCAGGCGAGATATGGCAGAGTCCGAATGATGCGAATAAGGAGCAATAAAGAAACGATGCTGCTTTATATGTAAATAAGGCGAGAATCAGTGGTGCTGACGGCTGATGGTGGTGCGTGACAGAAGGGAACTTGGGGATACCGGGCTTGAATGCGAGTGATGGGATGGGACCGCGTATGCGACGCGGCAAGATGATTCGAAATGCTGCGGGAGACTTGCTGTACTTGATATATGCCTGAAGATATGCCGATGAAATGTTGCTGAGAAACGTCTAGTAGCCGTAATATGCGCGCTATAGCGCTGTCAGTACACAATCATGGGGGTGCCGAGACCGTCGTCCTCACCATTTTGTCACTGGAAGTTTGGTCAACGACGTGAAAAGCCAGCAGAGTCATGCGGCACTTACAAGAGCCAGATGACTTTCGAACCGGTCTTGCACCCGCGAAGAGTGACGATGTGCCCCCGGATGGACTCGTACAATAGTGCACGCTGGTCCTTGTCGGCCTATGAATCCTAGTCAGGACATAGTTAGCTAGAGGATGAGATTGATGCTCACGTTCGGCAGAACACTGGCAATGAGTTGGCTGCCGGTCGGCGACAAGGCCAAGTCAACGATCATCGCCCTCCGAGCACTGTAGAGCGCGTACAATTCAGTAAATCTCCGGCAGAGAATGAGCTCACAGACAGACCTTTTCGCTGGCTCACACATCCTCCTAATGACTCTGTCCAGCGTGTCCTTACCGCCCTCCTTGAGCGCTTTGGTGATGGACTTGATGCCCTGCTCGCTGGTAGCGTACTCCAAAAGCCCAGACAGCAGATGGCTCATGGCCATGTCGCGATGCCGCTGGGAGCCATGCTCGAGTACTTCAGGAGTAGTTACGTTAGCTGAGAGTATCCCTGCACGTAACGTTCGACTTACTATGTTGAATGCAGTACGAACCCCACTGGTTCTTGGCCACCTCGCCGAAGACGAGGGGCCCTTGGTTCAACAGCTCATCGACGATTCCGTCCTTGGCAGACTCCTCGAGATTCTCGAAAGCATGCTGAGGCATCATGAGAAATGTGAGGAGCTGGTAATCGCATTGTGTACGAAGATATTTACCTGAACCACCAAAGACCCCGTCTCGTGGCAAGCTAGGGACGCCCACTTCCCTTTGAGGGACTTGTTCACGCTAAGATGGATACATAGTTAGATTGAGTGGACGCCTGAGGACGTGTCACATACTACGCGAATATGGGAGGCGCAGGAGCAGTCCAGGTGAGCTCCATAATCTACGTCGTCGTCAGTGAGAGCATTCCCCACGAAGTCCAGTCTGTCGTACCTTGCTCCAGACGTGCGAAGCGTGCTTGTTAACCAACGTCTGTGCCGGGTCCCCGAGGAGTAGCTCAGAGACAATGAGCAACCGAACTTCCTCCTCGCAGTCAAGCGCCTTTTGGAGGACGTGACACCCGTAGCAGTTGGTCGCCAGGTCGACGACGCGGCCGCTACATTGATCGAAAGTTGAGGACGCGTCATGAGTGTGGGTGGACTACCTACCGCATGCAGGCAACGATCTTGCGCCTCTCGTCGACGCTAGAGGTCGCCTCCAGGCACCGCTGCACAGCCCAGTTGCCAAACCTATGAACGCGAAGGTGTTCAGTAACGCACACGTAGACAGACGAGTCGTCAGTACGTACCTATGAGCCATCATCTCGAAACCTTTGGCACAGATGGCGTCCACAATCTTCGCGCGTTCGTCGACATCGGCGACCTTTAGCTTCTGCTGCAGGAAGATGGAAGCTTGCTGGTCGGATGATTTGATGATTCGCCCAACGAACAAGTCATACGGCGGTGTGGAAGAGGGATGCAGGAGAGACAAGAAGTTGATAGGCTGTTGCGGCGGCCGTCAGGACGTGTCACACAGAGTGTAGGACTAAGACGAACCTCGTGAACCTGGGAGCTCGAGCGGTGGGAGGAAATGGAGTGCAACTGGGGCGAACGGAAGAGCGCCTCGCCGCCGATGAAGGCGAGCCCATGATCTGCTCCTTCGTCCGCTCTGAGCCATTCGGAAGAGGGCCGCGTGCGCTGCTGAGTCCACGAAGGCGGCGAAAGCGAAGGAGGAAGAGCTGTAGACTCCAGACGACGACGTTCAGCCGGAACTGTTGGCGGGAATAGCGACGGCCCGCGAGAGGAATGAGCGAGGGGGCTGTCCGCGAAGGGCTCGAATCCGGGAAAGTACCCGGTTTCCGGCCCAAAGGACTGCGCCGCGGCGAAGAACGAGTTCTGGGGACCCATGTTCCCTTCTTGCATTCTATACCCGGTCTCGAACATAAGAGAGTTGTTGTCCCCTGGGCGATGCATGACGCTGAAGTCAAAGGGAGGAAGAACCTTCTGGTCGAACGTCTTGGCGGGGCTCAGGTCAGTCGGGGTAAGAAGAGCAGAGGTGGTAGAGATAGGCGATAGATCCGGAGAGGTGGGCGAGTGCGAGAAGTCGTTCTTGAGCCGGCTGCTATGAGCGGCGGGGGCAGGAGAGTTGAGGTTGAGAGAGCGAAGCATCTGCTCGACGTGCTAGACGTCATAGAGAGTCAATATATGCGCATACAAGCAGCATATAGTCCACTCACGAGCTCGTCGTAGATCGGCGTAGTCTTCTTGCGACCGTCGCCAATTGCGCCGACGCACTGGCGCCGCTGGCCGTCCATGCCGACGGGGCCAAAGACATCTTCGCCAGCGGTGGGAGCCGGGAACGAAGACGAGCGCCGAGGGTCCGGGCGAAGTGCTCCGGGTGCGCCACCAAAGTTGACTCGAGTGAACGAGTCGATGGCTTTTGACCAAGCGACGTCGGAGGGCTGAGGCTGGGGAGCCCAGATGGAAGAAGCGGAGGACCTCGAAGAGGGAAGAGGGTCGAAGAGAGGGACGAATGGTTGCGAAGCAGAGGTCTTGTCCATGTCGGCGGCGAGTAAAGGATAGTGGGGGGATGAGAGGAGGAAGGCAAAGCGGCGACAGAAGGTTATATACCGCGCCCGGTTGGCCTTGACCGGCGTGACGAGGTGGGTCTTGAGGAGGGCGCGCAGCTCGATTTGGGTGTTCGGTGACCAGATTGGGCGAGTTCTCAGCGTTCCCACGCGGCACTGTCAGGGAACGCGACACTTTGCGGGCAGAGCTGGATGCCTTCCTCGATGGTCACATCAATGTGATTAACACCAAAGCAAACCGCCGGGGCGGATTCCCTCGGCGCCGCCACCGTCCTCCCGGGTGCACGGCGTCCCTATGCTCCGAGTGCACTCCTGGTCTTGTTGGCCTGAGCCAACCCGCGCTCCGGGGTGTTGGGCTGCGACAGAATGGAGGGACAGGACGAGCGGGGCATGTATGGCTCGGTGTCACATCGTCAGACGTGTGTTGCGCACGACGCCCGACGTGACCTATCAAGACTGCTGAGAGAAGAGGGGAGCAGGTATTCCGGTAAGAAGCACTCACCGACGTGCTGCGCGATTCCTTTGACAGGGACGTTGCGAACACACGTGGGCCGAACTGAAGCCCCGAAAGGAGCGGTTTGAGTTTTCCCTGGGGTATTGAGTGCGGCAGTCAGACTTCGTCCGAGCGGGCCTCGTCTTCATGCGGATCCGATGGCGGCCAAGCGAGCACCTGCGGTCAGATTGATTTCAGTGCGTATATCTCGCATACCCGGGAGAGAGCCACGTCGAAGAACGGTCCGCGGAATTGCTTGCAGTCCGAGAAATGAAGGAAGCGCCGGAGACGCATCGATCGAGGAATTAATTTACGAGCGCGCCATTTCCCAGAGCGGATGGCCAGAGACAGAAGCGCAAGTACGAAAATCATCACGCAGTGAAAGGATGCGCCGCCGGAAGCGTGCCGATGGCACCCATGAGGCTATCGCGTCCATCGCCGATGACAGGTGCGACATGCGCATGGACGGCCGTAGGTCCCATGTGCGGCGCATATGACGGCGGGGAGGAGCAGCGGACTGTAAATTCGCGTTGATCAGCTTCGGTACGACGCAAGCTGGCGCGGACGGTACCTTCTGAGCATGGGAGACTCGAATTCCGGTGGGGCATGAGTTGACAGTTGCGCACCTCTGGACAGGCGATGACTTCACCGAGGTGTCTTCGCCGAACAGCACGATGAACTCAATCGGTGTATGCCATAGGAGTCGTTCTCCTATACGAGGTAATGATACATCAATCCGGTATTCCAAAGCTACATTGCGAGTAACATCTAACGGCGACCCGATAATAAGCAGTACAGACACAGTATAGCGAGCAGCGGAGAGCACACGAGCACGTACGATCCAGGGCAGAACACAGCCACTACTCTCCGCCTCCACCAGCGAGCTCAAGGATGAGTCGACACGCGACGTCCATGAAGATGTATGGCGAGACGACCTCGTCGTCGCGCATGTTGAGGTCCTTCACCGAGCGGCTCGACTCGGACGCCGTCTCCGACAGGTTGAAGTCAGGGTGCGCCATGTCGAACTTGCCCGCGCCCGGTTCGATGGCCGCCTTGTACGTCTTCTTATGGTGGAAGTCAACGAGGTAGTTGATGTGGTCCACCATGTACAACTGCAAGTTCATGAGAACCTATGAGGGCCGCACGGTGAGCAATAGGGCGCATACAGGGGTTTCTGCGAGCTTACCACGACGTCTTGAACCCTTGCCCTGGTCTCGATGAAGTAGATGGACGCCGCCGCCCGCAAGTCGACATAGCCGTCGTACTCTCTTGCACGCTCGATCTTGGCGCGGTCTCCGTTGCGCTTATCCTGCAGGAGAGCACTTGCGCCGAGACCACCGAGGTTTTCCTTCTCCTTCCACTCCATACCCAACGTCTTCAACGTCCGGTAGATCTCGAGCATCACCTCCATCGGCGGAGACCTACTCCGGATGCCGAAGTGCCACTTCGTCCGATGCTGCTTCTTCTCCTTTACGGGGGTTGCGCGCTTGGCGTTGGCATAGGACTGGAGATGGTGCGGCTCCGGTAGCTGTTCGGGGAGAGACGAGTTGAGAACGGCGAAGTTGTTGCTCTCGGCTTCAGTCAATGGCGTGGAGAAGTCGAGCTCGTCGTCCTCATCGTCGTCGTCGTCGTAGTCGTTGAACTCGGAGTCGAAGGGATTCTGCTCGAGGTCAGTACCGCCTCCTGGAGAGACGGCGTTTGGTGATAGTGGGTGGCGAGGCTACAAGTACCGTTGAGTCGTGAATCGCGCCCTCATTATGAGCTATACGTACATCCATCACTGCGAGCTTAGCATCTCGTTCTTGTTCCTCAAATTCTGCCACTGCAACCGAGTGAATACGAGGTGTCGGACGATCGCGAAGAGACTACTCACAACTTCGCCCTGCCCGGCGCTTGTCGCGCAGGAGCATGTATGCGACTTTCACCGCGTTGCCTTGAGGTCCGTCGTCGCGCCTCAAGCACTCCCACACGTCCTCCTTGTCGACACCATCCATCCGCGACGCGAGCTCCTCCACGACGTCTTCCTCAATGCGGCCAAGCCCCTCGATGATCTCGAAGTCGAGAGCCTTCGGAGGGGTAACCAACGACGACAGGGTACCAAGGACGGGTCCTTGCTGAGGCAGAGGGCTGAGGTACTTGGGGAGGTCCGTGGTGAAGAACGGGTGCTGCATGATCTCCGGAATGGTGATGCGCTTGACGGGGTCCACAGCAAGCATCCCGTTGATAAGCCCCTTCGCGTCCGCGGAGAGGTAGGACGGGAGGTGGTACACGCCCTCTGGTGGCCCGTCAGCGGCGAATCAGCGCATGCAGCGGACACACGTACGACTGATCTTCGTGAACAGCGTCTGCACGTCGTCGTCCTCGAACGGCAACCGGCCGCAGAGCATAACGTACAAGATCACGCCGCAGCTCCAGACGTCGATCTCCGGCCCCGTATAAAGCCCGCCGCGGATGACCTCGGGCGCGGCGTAGTTGGGACTCCCACAGCTCGTCTTCAGGAAGTCGCCGTCCTTGATTTCGTTCGACAGGCCGAAGTCTGCTATTTTGACGTTCAGGTCGTCGTCGAGGAGGACGTTCTCCGGCTTCAGATCTCTGTGCACAATCTTGAGGTGGTGGCTGTACTCGATGCCGGATATGAGTTGCTGGAAGAACCGCCGCGCTTGTGGTTCAGACATGCGCCCATTTGCCACAATGTAGTTGAACAGTTCGCCACCGGCGTACTCGAGTACGATGATGATGTCTGTTGGTGTCGAGATGACTTCGTAACTAGGGAGAAGTTCAGCGTACGCGATCTCACAAACAGCGAGCGGGCACGTACAGCTTAATGATATGTGGATGCCTGAGCGTGCGCATGTACTCCACCTCCCGCTGCACCCGCGTCTTCGTCCTGTGCTTCGCGATGGCTTGTTTTGAGATGAACTTCATGGCGACCTTCTGGCCGGTCACCGTATGTACGGCCACTGCACATTCTGCGTTTAGGAGGCGCACAAGGCGAAATGGAGCGCAGCCTGACTTACTCTTGACCTTCCCGAACGTGCCCTCTGCGATCTCGCCTATCACGGTGTACTCTCCGAGCTTGTACGCTGGGTACTTCTGTCCCGAATCTTCCGGCATTTTGAGGCGATCAGAGGGGTGCAGAGAGAAGTCCGGTATATGGGTGCGGTATGAGAGGAGGCAACCGCTATTGGCGGGCGCCTATGCGGATCGCTCCAGTGATCGACAAATGCGGGGTGCTGTTGTCCCGTGTTTGTTCGCTGCGGCGTCACTGTTTCCTCCGAATACCGCCATGAGCTCGCCCCGGACTCAGGCGAGCGGGGACATCCTGTCTCTTCGCACTTTTCGCAGCAATGCGAGCGAAGTAAATAATGCTCAAAGTGCTACGGAGTCCCAGCGTGCCGAGGACGAAGACGTGCCCGTCCAGCCTTCTCAAACATACCAGTGCCTACTCGTCTTCGCCGGCTTCATGATGACATTCCATGTTATCGGTATCAACTCCATCTACGGTCTCTTTCAGGTGTGTCTACGTGGCAGGACAATGTATGGATTTTATGCTTACGATTCCGCCTCCAGGAATTTTATACGTCACCTGAGACCAATATTAAAGGGGCGGAGGGCCAAGACGCCCTGGTCTCTCTCGTCGGGACCATCGGTAGCGGTCTGACCTGGAGCGGCAGCATCTACGTGAATCCGATGATCAGCAGAGTGCATAACGTCAAGCTCATCTCACTGACCGGGGCCTTCATCATGAGCGTCGGCATATTCTTAGCCAGTTTCTGCAACCAGGTACGTGCTCGCAATACAGTGTTGCACCATCCAAGTTGATATACATCCGCAGTTATGGCAACTGTACCTTACCCAAGGGCTGCTATACGGCATCGGCTCCAGCATGTACTACTTCCCCATCATGTCCCTTACGCCAGCATACTTCGACCGCAATCGCGGCGCAGCAATGGGAGTCGTTCTCGCCGGTAGCGGTGTCGGCGGCCTGGTCCTCTCCCCGGTCTTCCATATCCTGCTCACCCGACTCGGGATCCGGTGGGCCCTGCGGGTCCTGGGCATATGGAACTTCCTGCTCGGCATCCCTATCTCGAGCGTCCTGACGAAGAAGCACGGAGCAGCGGCGACCGCTGCGGGGCGTACCCGGGTCAGCATGGCCATGATCAAACGGGGGACCTTCATTCTCCAGGTACGAGCGGTTGCAGACTCGCGGGGCCAGTATGCCAACTCAAGCTTGATTGCGATTAGTCCCTCGGAGCCCTCCTGCAAGCGGCCGGCAACATGGTGCCGGTGTACTTCTTGACCACGTACTCCGTCTCCGTCCTCTCGTACTCCAGCTCCACGGGCAGTCTTCTGCTGGCTGTAAACACCGCCGTGAACAGCGTGGCCCGCATCGGAATGGGGATTCTCGCGGATCGCGTGGGACGGCAGAACACCATGATCCTAAGCGTAAGCCGTTGTGCCCATTTTATGCCTAGAGTCTCCCACAACGCCCTCCCAGGTCATCTTCTCCGGTATCTCTGTCTTCGCCCTGTGGTACGACTCCGGGCGTGCTCGCTTTCTCGCCTTCGTTGTATTCTACGGCATCCTTGCCGGGGGGTATAATGCGCTCTTGCCGACGACGATTACGGAAGTGTTCGGCGTCCAGAACTACTCCAGCGTGAACGCGTTCATCTACTTTATTCGCGGCCTCGGGGCTCTCTTCGGCGCGCCTGTTGCGGGTCTTATCCTGGGGAGCCACCAACGCGGCGCTCGGAACACGGGAAGCATGGGGTTCAACCTCGACATACTGAAGAATCGATATAACGAAGTCGCCGTCTTCGATGGGGTGCTCCTTCTCGCTGCTGGGGTGTGCGTAGCGTATGTTCGCTGGCTGGACGCGCGAGACAAGGGGGGGTGGTCCTGGAAGGCGTAACTCTACGACCCTGGCTTCTTGTATGGACGTAACATTTACCTCGGTCCCACAACCAGAAGCTTCGGTGTCGCATACAGGATACGGTCCAGTCTCGGTCGGGAAGCTCGTGCGAGAACCTCACACAGGATCGAGGGTATCAATGGAGGCATTATAGATTCCGGGGTTCTCATTACATGAAGCACATCGAAGGTATGTATGTCCCAAAACTACGAGCACGGCCAAGAAAGGCGGTCACCAGGGACCAGGGCCGCGCTCAACTCTACTGAGACGAAGCAAACCCGACACCCTGTGATCCCCCCATCCCCATGACGGGGACGAAGGGCAGGGCAGCCGAGAAGCGTCAATCTTCCACGACCGTAACAGACACAACACGTAGGAAGCTGTGAAGGGCCTTGACTTGGTACATGGGATATGAACGAACGAGCATACGCGACGGCGTGATACAACTAGGAAGCCGCAGACGACGCCGTGTTATCGAACTCACAATATCACTGGCGGAAACGAGCAGCCCAACTCAGACCTTTCAAGAATGAACAGAACGTGTGCATTGTGCTCAAGTGGGATGACATGAAGGAAAATTCCGAGTGCCCGCAGCGGGCTGGGAGGAGAGGGAGGAGGTGAGAGAACAAAAAGCGCCCAAGAGCTCAAGAAAATACTCGCATTTATTCCCACGCCCTCCGTGCCGGTCCGCTGATCCGTTGTGCGTCCAGTTTCGGCGGTCAGGAAGTTCAGCCCTGTTCTGCGCTTTAACAGCTCTGTCGTGAACTATCCGCTTCTCCTCCTACTCTGCAGATGCACATTTACTCTGGGATCACGGAATGATAAACGTGGGTACTCCTGCGAGTTCGCGCGGTAGTATCGGGACAACCCTCCACCTGGTTACGTACATCTCATCATCCTCCGTTCAGCATATCTCACCATTGGTATTTGCACACAGCTCGAATCGTAGAATGCGCGACCCCTCGACTTCACATATATGCCGACACTTGCGGTTGCGAAGGTCGCACACTATTCTACGGTATACGCGACGTCTTATGCCGTCTTCCCGATCCGAGACCGACACTGCCTATTCGCGGTTGGGGATTGTGGCAACTCAGGTTTTCTAGGTGTCAAATCATCCCAATAAGGTGTGGATAACCTCACAAGTTCTGTGAGATAGACCTCTAATGCAATGCTACTGAATGCAGCTTTCGATCAGGGCGCAGTACATCTCTAAAGTCAGCGACCCGCCGCTCGCCGCCATTCCCACTGCGCGAATAAACTTGTACCCCAGCCGGCGTAAAGCTGTCGCGATGCAGACGGGGCCCTGGAACCGGTACGTTAACCTCGTTCTCATGCTACATCTGGAGATCTTGCGTAACTTGTCCGATAACCTACATTGGTTCGTACTTCTTGCTGTCGGCATGCTCCTGTGAAGCGTATAGCGAGGACGTTGCTGACGTACTACACAGACGTATCTGATCCTTTCTGGCGCCGTTATTCCGCTGCGAGCGTGGCTTAATATCAGGGCGCGGTCTCACGTATGGCCGCCTGGCCTGGACAAGGCTGACCGATAATGTCATCCGTGACGTTTCGGCGGTCGCGGCTCCTGCACGTGCGTAGCTATCTCATCGTTTCCGCCGCTTGGAGAGGAGTAGATGGAACAGGTCCCATGTACAACGCTCACGAAGCTCTCTCCCATGCCCATGGCTATTACCATCAAGCGCATCCAGGTAATACAAGATGATGAAGCAGGGTCTCAACTTTGCGCCTACTGTGCCCCCTGAACAAGGCCGTTCCATCGGTTTCATTGCACCCGCATCCCCTCCCCGTGTCCTCCTGGGCTATTCTGATACAGCAGTACGAGGCTTCTCGCCCGCCCACGTACGCGATGACTGCGAGAGTACGCACCATCGTCATGAAACCACTTATGGGGCATCGCCGTGAACACGATGGTACGTCCTTCGTATGTCATATTCTGACTCGGAGCATATGATATCTGAAGATCTTGACTTCTATTTCATACGGCAGGGCTTGCACTAGAGCGTGTCAAAGGCGCAGTCAGAGTGGCACCCAGGGCCCCCGGTCAACGTGGAGAGCATCAATTAGACATAGGTACATACGCGCACTTCCTCCTCGCCGCTCCCCCGTGGCGGCCGCCTCTCACGCCATACAGCCTAATGTGTTGTATGACGGGGACTCACTTTCCACATAGCAATCCTTTGTGGGCGCATCTTTCCACGGCGGCGCCGAACCCGCTGCAAGGAACGTGCAGGCTACTGCATCCCTACAACGGACGTCATGGCCTGTCCCGCACGGCCAGGGATCTAAACTCTGTACGCACCCGCTGTATGAAATCCGTCGGCTTCTGGTCAACAACTGACGTGTGCCTAGATGGACCCTGAAGTGCCTGCTACGCAACCTACGTCTTCTAGTCGCATCGAATCCTGCCTCATGGCTCTGACGTTGCGTCGCCCGCCGCCGCTTCGATTGGCGGGCGGCAGCTGCGAAGGGCTCGTGCCAGGCAATGCCCCGACACACATCAGAACCCTAATGGTACACGTTCCCTTATCCATGTTACGCAGGCAACGCAACATGCGTTTCGCGAGGTTAGCCCGGTCGCTCAAGCGACCAATATCAGTAGGTCACGCTTACCCGTTCAGACTGATCAACAGAGCGGCGAACTGCAAGACCGCAAACCGCGAGACATACCCCACACCGGGCCCAGATCAGGTTAATTTCCGAGTCAGTATTCTACGACCAACACCGTGAGGCTGACCTAGATACGCAGGCACGGGATCACAGACCGCTACACGGGCTCTTGCCCGCCGCTCCTCCACTATGGACGACATTTCCATGCAAGTCGCTTTTGTGATTACCGTGTTGTGCTCCCTCACCCTGCGACACCACGTCCTGCGTGCGGTACCAGCGGCTGCATGGCGTCCAGAGCGCTGTGTCATTATGCTTCGCGTGCAACGCATTGAGCAAAACGCTGATCGTAAGTCTCCACCTTTCCGTCCCGCCCGCTGCTCATCCGCGCACACCCAGGCACGCACAAGTTCAAACGAGGTGCACGGCCCGGTGACGGTGTTCAACATGTCTGTTTCCAGTCCGCACCCACCTCCTTGCGGAACGCCGATGTACACGCTGCTCCGCTACCGACGAACTTTGACCCGTAACGCCGTCGATACTATTCTAGCGCAGGTGCGGGTCGGATCTAGGCTCCAGTCGTTCGGTTAATGACCTCAATACGCAGAACCGAGCTGGGGACACACCCCTTCGCATTCACCTTCCGCAATGCGAATGGTGGCATCGGTGCAGGGATACCAGAGCTCTGGAATGTGAGCGGGCTCGGACCCGATAGGTACTTCGCCGGCCATACGTCGACGTCGCCCGCATGCTCTGTGCTCACGGAGTCTCTCCACTCGCGGCGGAGCGAACGCGCCTCTCCATCGGCCACGGGAAGGGGGAGGGTCCAGGCTGCCGCCCTTTGTTCGTCGTATTCTCCTCTCCGTAATACGGACGTAACTCTGAGCACGCATCGTACGGTAGCAGCCGGCGATGAGTGTTCGTGACGAGATATAGGTGCGGGCGCAATGCGCTCGAGAGTGTTCTCCTTTGTCAACGTCTCTATTCATGTGGCCTTGGCGCAGGGACGAGGGGACACTGCATGAACCGCGCATCAGTGACCGGACCTCGACGCACACATTTAATTCTCCGCAAATGAAAGAAGTCTCCAGTCCACCGGTCCCGACCACGACGCGCCGGTGTGTATGGATACGGGGAGGCGCGGGGACGGCGTTTGAACGCTGCCAGGTATGAAGCACGAAGCTCGCCATCCTGAAACGCGACCGACTGCAAACGTCGACGTCGGTGAACCGGGGCAAGACGATCGCCGCGTCAGGGTCGAGATTATCCTCGTTGTCGGCGGAGAACTGAGCATTGAGCGCGACCCCATCCGAGTATGGCGACACGTCGAGCACGGGCACCACTTCCGGCGGGACGGTCACCGCGCGCTGCGCATGAGAGCGGGAGATCCGCCGCCGGCGTAGATCTTCGCGACGAGGTCCGAGCCTGCCAATACGCCTCCCGACCTCAGTTGCGCCGTCGACGATCCCTGTGCGGGGTCCGGGTACCGTGAAGGGATCGAGTCCCCGGGCGGATGCCGAGTGTGTTTATACGCTTGGCAGGGTTGTGTTGGCTATTGTCTGAGTTAAACAGCGTGCTACCGTCGTCGTCACCCGCTCGCGTAAAACGGGGGTCGAGGCGTGGCTGCGGCGTTCTGCCAGGGCAAGGGTGAGATGAGTGTATACGATCGCGGCCGGGAGCGTCCGCGCGCGGGAGCTTACGAGCTGATCATGGCCTCTCCTCTGACTCTAGTACCGTAGCATCAAACTGCAGGCGGTTTACGCCAACTGAATGCGCCCTCGGGAGGTAGCGGAAGCGCGTGTTGTGCGCAGGTTGGCCAGGGCAGCGTATCGTCGTGGCCGCGATGGAAACGCGAGCCGGCGGCCCGGGACGATCTCACAAAACCAATCGTCACCCGGCCCACCGCGATCGCGCTGCCAGGCGAGGCCCACCCTAGCGTGACGGCCGTCACGGCGGAGTCCAGCGCGCCTGCCACCTCCCCCACTCCGCCTTGCGAGCGGACAGTCAAATCGCCAAATAGGCTGATGACCCTGCCCGCGCGCGACTCTATGCAGCCCGCCGGTGTATTCCCGATCACACGCGCGATGCGCAGACAGGCTCAAGCTCGCGCCAAGCAGCACCGCGGCGGCGGGTCGACGGGTCGACGGGTCAGCGGGACGGCGCGGGAGCCCACGCTCTCGGATGGCGGCGGATGCGCCGGCGACACGGGCGACGGCTCGCACACCTGTTGTCGCGCGCGCATGCGCACGCGCACGCAACAACAAGCAGAGCACGCCCGTTGCTACCACCGCGACAAACAACGCGCGCCCGGACGCAGCCACGCCGATCCAGCAGCCCCGAGCCGCCGAGCCGACGGGCCACGGACACCAACAGCCCCCCTGGGCCGCTCCCGCGCTGCAGCGTGCCCGCCCTCGGGACCCGCCCGGGAGATGCGCGGGGTGCAGAATGGCATATGCGGGGGGCATGACGCGGGCACATGCACGCGCGCGCACCGCGTGTGCGCCGGAAATGAAGCCGCACGCTGCTCGGCGGGCTTGGGACGGGCACTCCGTGTATGCATTCGGAAAGGAGGATCGCAGCCTGCGCGTCCCGCGACGGTGTGTGCGCGGATGGCGGTGGTGCGGTGTGTATCCATATCGGGTGGCGAGCGACAATGTTCCGGCGAATAGCGAGCGGAAGGGAGCGGTGTGTGTTGGGCGTGGCTGGGGATGGGCACGGCGGCGCGGCGTGCCGGATGCGTCTAAGCAGACATGAAGGTGTATAGCGACGTACAGCGATGTATCCTATTGGGCGTGAATGCATATGGAAAGGTAGATGGGTGGGTCTATCAAACGTCCACGCAAGATGTGTATGATATGGTACAATGAGGACGAGAGAGCACTAATATCGGGACATACCAAGATAGACAGGCTATAGCGTAACGTACACAGGGGCGGAGAGGGGTGTGGGGTCGAGCGTAATCATACAGCGGCGGACTGGGGCGTAACCACGGCGGCGGGCCGCGGGGGAGCGTCCGAAAACGGCTCGGCGGGGCGGACGGGCGGGACTTCGATCCGGCTGAGGGCGAACGGGCCCTCGAGCGGGATGGCGTTCAAGTTGTCGTTGTACATCCGCCACGAGCCGACAAAGTTCTTGTTGCCGATCAAGTAGCCCCGGAAGATCTGCTTCATACTGGCATTCAGCCCCGTCGGGATCCGGACGAGCACCACGAGCCCGTCCCACTTGCGGACGCGGCCGTAGAAGCGGTAGTGGTGCCACGCCTCGCCGTGGCGCGGCAGGACCTACAGCGTCCGAACGAATGTGAGCCTGGGCCACGAGGGACGGGCACGAGTTGTGCGATCTACGTACCTCGCCGGTGATGATAATGTCCTGGATCCCGTTGCACTCGTTCTCGATGTACTCCTCATAGTCGTCCGGGACGCCCTCCGACATGAGCTCGTCGACGATCGCCTCCGCCTCGCGGTCGCGCTCCAGGCGCAAGTCGCGCAGGAACAGCGGGGCGTTCTCGTCGCCAAAGTAGTAGGTCGCGTCGGAGTCCTGCGAGCTCATGCTTCCGCGGCGGGAGCGTGGAGCCGGATCCTCGTCCATGGGATCGTCGTCTCCGTCTCCGTCGTCGATCGGGTCCTCGCCTTCGCCGGCTTCGGCGCGAGCCACCCGCTCGTGGTACGCGTCGATGCGGGCGCGCAACGCCCTCTCCTCGTCCTCCTGCGTGGCGAGGCAGAGGCGGCACTTGCGCGGGTTGTGCGAGTTCGGCTTGCCCTCGACGTAGTCTTCGTACTTGACCACCCGGCGCGTCTCCTGGACTTCGACGCGAAGCGTGTTGCCGACGTGACGGTAGTCGAAGGGGTAGGGGAGATAAGCGTTCTGGACATTGTCGCCGAGATTCCCTGGAAGGCTGCCCGTCGGCACGGGGATCTCCGGGTCGATACAGTGGTGCTCGCGAAACCGCACGAAGACAGGCTGTTCAGCGACCCGCGGAAACTCCGTGAGGTCCGGCATTTGGTCAGCCTGGACGACGTCGCGGTACCTAAAGAAGTCCGGGATCTGTCCTGTCGTTCAGAACGCGCAAAATGCGGCGGAAAATGAGCGAGCGGCGTACCTGCATGCGTCCGGCAAACATGCCCGTGATGGAGCCGAACGTGTAGACAACGCCTTTGAGCGGCAGGTAGCCACGAGGGTCGTAGCAGCCGGTCAGGCGGTTCCAGTCGTTGTCAAAACCGGCACTAATCGCCTTGAGGTCTTTGCGCCAGGACACGCCCGTCTCGAGCCGACGCTGCTCGGCGCTGAGTCCCTGTATCCAATCCCACGAGCCTGGCTGGTACAGCTGGACACCTCGAATAGAGGCCCACTCGATGAAGTCGGCTTGTGTTGGGCGGATGCCGTCGGCGGGGTCGGCGTGCGCGCGGTCGACAGCAAGGATGGAGGGCGGATCGTAGGGAACCGCTTCTGCGAGCATGACGAAGACCATTTTCGCTCCCAGGCCGATGAGGGGAGGCATGATGGGCACCTTCCGGATGTAGTGCACGATCTCTTCCACGACCATGTCGGGGTCGCGGAAGGTGGGAACGAGGCCGACCGGTGTCGCGTCCTCCTGCGGCTCGGGAAGCACGCTCGAGTCGGGCAGTTCGAAGCGCGAGTCCGGTGCGTGGAAGGGGTAGTACATGATGGGTACGAGCGCGAAGGGACGGAGTAGGTCCATGTACTTGCCGCGGCGCTCTGCGGACATTCCCGAGAGGCGGTCTAGAAGGAACGCGTCCAGCACTGCTTCGGGCGCGGAGTGAGAGAGCACGCACCTGGTGTCATGGTGAACCAGAGCATCCAGACTACGAGAGAACTGGAGGTGGTGTCGACCGGCCAGCCGAGATTGGACTCGCGGTGCGCCCATAGCCTGGAGTCCATAAAACGCTCAATCAAGACGTCGATGTGGGCGTAGTCCATAAGGTGGCTGTAGTTGCGCCCGTCGTTTTCGATGAACATGAGGTACGCAGTCCACAGGTCTGGGGTGAGGGTGTACGAGTCGAGGTCACCTTGGCGGATGCGCTTGAGCGCGAGGGTCTGCTTTATGAGCTGGAATGCGAGCGCGGTGTTTGTGATCGCACTCGCGCTGAGGCGACGGGTCGCAGCCTGGGTGTCGAACTTGGCGCGGTAGATCCTCGCGAAGAGGGCCTTGCGGTGGGCTAGGAGGACGTCGCGCACGTAGCGGCATGTGAGGAAGAGCGGCGGGAGATGGCGCGGCGGACCGAGGATGTCGATGGTCGCGAGCTCGTACGCGATGGCGAGGACGACGTCGTGGGGGAGGCGGGTGCAGAAGCGCGAGGCAGGCTGGAGGTAGGGGGACGCCATGGCCGTCAGAGACGGGGGCGGGGGAGCTTTGGGCGGCTGGAGGGGGACATGGCGTCGGGGGCGGGGAGGCTTTTATCTCGTTAAGAGACGTTCTCGGCTTGAGCGCTGGGAGGAGGGCGAGCAGCTGGCGGGGCGGAGAAGAGCGCGAAGCTTCAGAGGACGCGCGACCGGAGTCGAATCTGGTCACGGCCGTCACGCGAGATCTCTGATCGGCCTCTCCGCGTATGGCAGGTGCTCGTGCGCCCGTGTCGCGCGAGTCCCCACCGAGCGAGCCCATTTCCTGCAGCGACCGCTTCCGCCGGCCTGCGCGCGTCGCGAGTGCTGCCCGCGCCGTGCTCGCGCGCCGCCCGGCCAGCCCCCGCGCCCAGCTTCAAGTCGCCGTTCCGCTTTCGGTCGCACATCACGGCTATTCTTGGGCTTCGCTGCCGTATCTCACCACCACCCGCGCGAGCCCCTTCCGATTCTCTCTCCGCTCGCCTTCTCGCCCTCCTCCTCCTTTCTCCGCCGCCGAGCCTCCAGCCGCCTTCCCCACCGCGAGCCCGTCCCGACGCCCAAGCCACCATCCCGACCCTCCGGGCGCGTCCCCTCGCGTTCCGTCCCCTCCTCCGTCGCTTTTGCCCACGCCTGTCCATTCCAACCCCGCCCACTTGCCTCCTCCCCGGATCCCCCTGTCCATTCTCGTACCCAGTCGCCGTCCTCCTCCCACGCGAGCTCAGGGCCCTACCGAAATGTCGTCACCGCTGCCTCCTCTTTGCGCGCCCGGCGTCTCCCTGCGCCCTCCTCCCCCGTGTTCCGTCTCTTCTGCACCCTCCCTCCGTCGCACTAGCGGTGGCCACCCGCTGCGCCGCGAGCTGATGACCCTCCGGCCCAGGCCCGATCCCATCCTGTCAACTACTCCGGACCCCTTCGTCATGGGGCTCGCACAGCATTTACGTGTGCCGGCCAGATACCGTCCGCGTTCCCGCTCTATCTCTCCAGGCTGGAATGAATACGCACTTTAACCATCCACATCTCCCCTGGCACTGCCGTACTCACCACCGTAGGGTCCTCGTCGCCCTCGCCAAGCTTCCACAACGCTGTTTCTTGACCTACATCCGGTGTAGCGCGAGTCTGCGCCGATACTGCATTGCCTTCCTGCCTCCGGGCTCTCAGGGTACCGCAGCTGCAACACCGTCTTCTTGATCATCTTACGCACCTGTTCTCGCAGGTGCGAGTTCGCTTGTCTATGCACGAAGCCCTCGCGAAAGACACCGTCTGCTTTGTGTGCGCCGGGGGACCTGTAGGCGAGCGTCATTGGATTGTTAGGCGGCATCGTAGTTCCGGACTCGACGGCGTCCACAGCGAGTCCGACAAGGTTCGTTCCTTGCCTCCGGGTCGACAAAAAAGTCTTACTCCGCTTCCAGCTGACCTGCGCGATCCACAAACATCAGCTGGATCCTCGTCGCGAGCGTTTGTCATGCCCAGAGCTGTTCCCGCGCGCCGCTCCCTATGCGCGGGCAGATACACGCCCAAGATCGCCCGCAAGCGGCTGCGCTCGGCGCCTCGTCCCATCAAGCGTAGGCTTCACCCCTCTCTGGCTTCTCTCCGCCCGCACATCAGCCCTTCAAGTCCGCTTTCATGTCGCGATCGCAGAACGGCCACCCCGCTCGCGTCGTGCGCGTCATGACAATACTCGCACCCCTCGCCTGCCCGCAGCTCCGCCCGGTAGCTTCGCGGGCGTGTGTGCGTACCCGACGTTCCTTAATAACGCTGACGCGGCGGCACAGAGGGTCTGAATCGCGCGGAGCGCGCCAACCCTTTTGCTTATCACAGCAGCGGCTTTGACAACCATTACGTCCCAAGTACGCAACATACACCCTGCTCAGCTGGAAGAATCGCACTTGGGCGCGGGGACCCTTCGACGGGCGCAGATGCCGTACGGCGGGGGACGAGCGGACGGTCCCCGGGATCCTTGTATCCTGTGCCGTTCTCCGACGGTCTGCCACGCCCAAGCAGCGTGGTGCGCAGGGGAGGGAGCAGCAGACGGACAGGGACGAAGAAGACGATGGACAGAAGCTTAGCGCAAGCGCACGCTGCCATCCCGTTTCCACCAGCCGGCCTGCTCATTGACGTATACGCGAGCCCTCGCAGCATCGCGGGAGCACCCTTCACAGGACGCGGCGCGCATGACAGGCCGCGAGATCTGGAAGGTAGCGGTCTGTATTATGTATGCGCTGCACGCATTGACTCGGGTGTGAAGGTGCCATTTTAGCTACATGCAGGCCACTCCCTTCTCGCGGGACGCAGCGTGGACGCAGCCGGGGCGAAGAAGCGGGTGATGGGCAGCGTGATGCGGGCTGGAATAGCTGGTGCGCCCTGTCTACTTTTCGAGTGCGGTAACATTCCGCGCGCCGCTCCTCCGTCCGAGTCCGCTCGCGTCGACAGCCTGATCGGCTGCCGCGCTCTATGGCGGGGCAATTCCGCCCTGATAGAGCGTCGGGCGCGTTCTCCTCGGACTGCAGGAACAGCATCCGCGCCATTTATTGTGTTCGCATCGCTATGGCAAGACGCCGTGGGCGAAGCGGGCTCGACGCGGGGGGCCGTGGGTGTAGTTCGCCGGGAGTGGCTGGACGATTGCCTTTTTGGCCCGATTGGGACGCGCCACAAGGCCGCTACGCCTCGCGTGCGCGCAAGTCCGCCCGACGCTGTGCGCTTGCGCGCGACTGTTCGAACCACCGCCTGCGGCCCTCCCCGTTATCAGTCGCGCTCTCCTGGACCTCGGCGCCCCGCGCACTCGCCAGCTGCAGCGCTGTGCGGGCCGACGACGACCCACGGAGGCGAGGCGGCCGCTCCTCCGATGCTCGCCCTTTTCATCAAACCCGTATCCAGCCAGCCTCGGGCGCGGACCTGGCCCTGGTGCGCTATCAGCCCCCGCGCCGAAAGCGGGCAAGACCAGGCAAGAGGCCGGCGTCGCAGTGTCTAGTACGTGTTATCGCCCTGGCTCCCTCGGACGCATTTTTGCCAATTGAGCTATTTTGATCGCAGGCCGCACACGTCCTATGAGGACTGGCGTCGGCGAACACACTGCTGGCTCCCGCATTTGGTGCGTCCGGGAGTGTTTGGCGTGGCCCTCGGGGATTTTCTGACGGCGTTGGCAGTGCTGCGGGCTCTGACTTATCTCGCGACGCCCGTCGAGTGGTTCTCTTTTCGTCCGCTACTGGTGCCGTGGTTAGGCGAGGCAAGATTTTTGCTCCCGATGGGCATAGGCCGGAATGACTGAAGGCCGCGGGCGGTCAGGTTGGCGAGCAAACGTTTGTTATCGGTGAGCACGTTTGAACATTGGTATCCGCCTACTGTCCTCAATCAGTCGCATACACGTCTTCGTCGGCGGCCTCTGCTCTATTACCTCCGGGATGCGTCACCAGCAATACGCCGCGATTGTCGGCGACGACTCGTTCTCTCTCATGGCAGCTCGTATCGTCCGCCTTCTTGTGGTCATGAATTGTGTCAGGTAGATCTGTCAAAAACTGCGCTTACGATATGTCGTGTATCGGACTGATATCTTGGAAATAGAGTACAGTGACGGCCCCTGCCTGCCCGAGACGGCCGCCTTGACGGACTGACCGGTCAACGACGGTATAGCCTTAGCTCACTCCGCCCCTGCACATTGACGTATGCGCGACCTCGTAGAGCTTCCACGCCCTCTTCATGTGACCATTATCCTCAGCTCTTTTGCTGCGACGCAGCCGAAGACAGGAACCGGACGGTTCCTCGCCGCCACGGTTTCTCTCCGAACACAGCGAAGCGCACTAGTCCCGCACGCCAGTTAAGCTCCTTCGCGCCCTCCGCCCCGCACGAAGGCCAGCTTGTCGATCGAGCTCGCACGTTCCACCGGACGGTCACAAGAAGCGCATCCTGCGCCCGCTGGGGACTGGGAACGGCCGCGCGGGATCGCGCCCTCCGCGCCGGGGCGTCGGGCAGCTGCCAGCCCCGTCCGCCCCGCACCGCGCCCGTCAGCTGCGGGCGCATGAGAGCGTTCTCACACCGCGCCCGCTTGCGCGGGCTTCGACGACGCCGTGCGCACAGGCCGTTCCCACCCGCCGCGCGCGCCAATTCCGAAGCACTTCGCCCGTCGCGACGCGCGGCCGCCAAGCTTCACGCCGCTGCCGTCTGCCTCGCGATGACGACGTTCGTTCCGTGCCCGGCGTGCAGCTGTGACGTTGCAGACGCAGAAGCGGGCGGGGCGTGGGTCGGGCCAGGGACCGTCGGCTCCGACTGAACAGCATTCTCCGCTCCGCTACTCCGCTAGCCGATCCATCGACGTCGACCCCGGACCTCGATCATGGGAAGGCGTGGCCGATCGCGCTTTCATCGCGCCCACAGTGCGGAGTGTGGGGGCTGGCGGACGGCGTGCTCTTCCCCCTGCACGCGCACGTCGCGGTCCTCGCGCTGTCGAGGTGGCGTCCGGGTATCACACTCGTCCACTCGTCGCTCTGGACCGCATCTCATCGGGGAGAGGGGTGGCGCATGCGAGCGCGGGACTGAATTGACTGCTGCTGTACCGAACGCGTATGTCATCACCGCCCCACAGTGTGAACTCCCCGAAATACTTATAACCGGAGCCCCGTCCACGCTTACGGGCACGGACGACGGGGTGGCGCCGCCCAGGAGATGCGCGTAATACTGACAAACGGAGGTCAGAATCTCATCTACGCATTCCTCTGCCAGAAAGCCTGCCTCTCAATCGCCACCCGGCTCGCATCGCTTGGAACGAGCTTCCGAATCGCGGGCGAAGAGGATGCATATATTAGGATCCGGCCGCGAGTGTAAGCGGCCACAGGTATGTAGCCTATTCTGTACGTTAACACGCTCGCATCTGAAGATTCTATGTTAATTGCACCCATGTTGGACACGCTGGATGTGTTTAGACGTGCGGCCACTCGCAAATTCCACAGGGTGCGTTTTCCAAAGCAACTGCGCCGGGATGGTCATTGAGCGGCGAACTTCTGATCGCACGACTGCGATACGCCACGGCACAACTGGACGTCTACGAACGTCACCGGGCATCCCTTGACCTCTTGCGCTCCTCTTATCTCACTTCTTGTGACGTGAACCTGCAGAGAAGCTGGCAAGCTCATTCTCGTGGGCATCATGTGTCTCGCGCATGGCTTTCATGTCCGCCCTCCGATCCGCTCTGTGCGTCCGAGAAGCAGTGTTCCGGTGCTCCGCAACTCGAACCTAGGTGTGTTGTCCGCCTTCCACACTCGACCCAGCCGTTACCTGATTGCGATTCACGCGGCCAGCCGTTACTCCCTGCCGTCAAGCATCTCCGCTTCGATCTGGTGTCGTGCTCGGCCCGGTCTAGAGGCACCCTTCGGCGATTCGCCCTCCACGCTCGCGGATGATCTCCGATCCGGAAGCTTCTCTCGTTCGTGTGGGTGGCGCGAAGTTCCATACGGTAAGTCATCGCCCAACGTCGCCACGAACACTGATTGCAGGCCAATATCTGACGGCTGCAAGCGGGACCTATCACGCCTCCGAGGTGATGCACGCTGCTGCCCCTCTCGCGATCCCGGCCACTGACTGCCCTTTTCAGCTCAAGAGCCCGGTCAGAATTCCACGCAGATGCATGAGGCTCTGGCGGTCTTGATGGACGGCCGATGTTGTGCCAGTTAAGTGTAGGTTATGTCTGCCCGGGCCTGTGACAGACTGATGCTCGCCCGAGGCGACAAACGCGCACGACGGAGCGCCACAGCAAAATACCCAAAGCAAGCTTCTCTCCCGCCGAGCGACCGTGCTGGAACGTGCTTCTCCGGCGCCAGGGCGCGCAGAAGATTCGCCTGGGGCGCCTCGCAAATTGTTTGTTTCGATCTGGCGCCCCGCCCGCGCCCACAATCTTCTACTCGCACCAATCGCCGTCGTCGCTCCGGAGGCCGCAAACGCCCTCTATTGAATTAATCGTAAACGCTTCCCTGCCTAGGCCGTACGCTCGCCGCCACCATCTCCTGCCGGACGGCCGAGGTGAAATCGTCGACGGGCTGCAGCGCCAGCGAGGTGCGTCTGTCTACCACGACCCTGCCGCGCCTCCGAGCTGAGCGTTTGCCCGATGAATTGCTAGCTATGTGGAGTGTTCTCTTAGCGACGTCCTGACGGTTGTCGGCCGAAACAACCAGCCGTAGTGGCGGATCAGCCTTGCACTCGGCATTGTATGGCGAGGCGCAGCACCGCTGGTGTGCGTGGGACAGGTGAGCGGCTTGCTGGAGAGTGTCGACGGCCTGGACAGGGTGGGTCATATTTTATGACTGCAGGCTCGCCGGCTTACGCTGAAGGCATGATTGTGGTAACCCCAGCGACCGTCGTGAGCGGCATGTGGCATCCTCGAACGGCAAGTTGTGCCCCGCAAGTCGGTGCGGTGGAGCACATCCGTCGTGGCAAGTGCAGCGGGCTGCACGGCGCAGGAACGCAGCCTGTATTCCACGGTCAGGGAGGTCAAGGCAAGTCACATCCTGTTTACGAACCCGTGCCTCTCATCCATTCCTGTCATCGACACATCAGCTACCGCTCTGGTCTTGTTTGACAGGAGCTTAGGTGCGACACTTCTTGGCGTAGGCCTGCACTTGTGGGCTTTCTTCTGATGTCCCTTCTCTGCACCCTACTCACATGACGTCGGCCGTGTCCCAGGCCTCGTTTGGGCAGCCCATTTACTGAGGACAATAACCGTTGCCAATTCACTTGGTTGCTCGGTTATGCCTAATACATCGGAGCGCCCGCCCGTCGTCGAAATTATGCAAGTTCCGAAATATCACGACATCCGACGATCATACGGGAGTGGATATTGCAAAGTTCACCACTCCTCCGCAAGATTGCAGCCCTGACGTCGCACACCTGCGACCGCGATGTACGTAACACACGACCTCTGGCGGATTGAAGCTGTACCCTGCGATTACATCTCGCGCACCAGACAGCTTCTTGGACATCGACGCGCGACAGAGGGTGCGGTCACCTCGGCCTATCAACCCTGTTCAGGACACCTCCGTTCCTTTTGCCGTGTCTCCAGCTGCCGGAATACTGCTCGAATCCACGCACAGAAGGCGAGCAAGGTGCCGTATGCAAATCTGGATGCACGCTGACCGCACCCGCAGCGCCCTCCGCGCCTTCGCCTGCCATGCCGTCAGCGATGGGGGTCGGACATGCCAGCCGAGAGGGATGCGATATATCCCTATCGAGCACCGCTGTCCCGCTGCGTTGGCGCACAAAGGCAAAGGTTACTCCCGCCGCCGGCCAGTCGGTCCTGGCGAGATCAATGTGGCCTGCGCGGATGGCGGCTTCTCGCGTTGCTGAGGCCCGCATGCCCGTTCTTCCACGGCTTCCCACAGGCGCCAGCCTGCGCTGATGCGCTGCATGACCAGCCCCGGGGTGGCCAGCACTGCTCAATACAGCTGCTCTCCCAGGGCAGAGATACGGGGGTTGCGGACGCCTCCCATGCCCCACCGCTAACGCCGCCTCATGACTCGCAGGTTGACACACACGATCGGGGTTCAGGTGAGTGTCGCCCCTTCTCTCGCCGTTCCGTGGTCCCCAGAGGAAGCGGGCGAGGCCAGGAGTCCATTCGTCTCGCACGGCGACTCTGCTTCTGGCAGGCGCGTCCCCGCGGGCAACTTCTCCCGTCAAGCTCAAGATGCCGTTGCTGAAGGGGTGGGTTCGTAGCAGCGCAATTGGCGCCCTATACAGTCCGACGGCCTCAGGCGTTGATTTGCGCTGCTCCCGCCGCCTCGCCTGCCAGACGTTCACGACGCCGGTCAGGCCCGGTCGCGACCGGGTTCCTGTTCGATAATGAAATGCTTCCTTCTTCCCTGCCGTATCGTGCTCTCCCGGCCGGCTCGTTTATGAACGTAAGCTATCATGGAGAATCCCCGGGCGGACAGGCGGGGCGCGCCATCAATTATACGCCAGTTTGAGTGCTGGCCAGCACGGGCGGCCTGCCAACTCGATACGACAACTGCGCGGCGTCGGTGCCCGACCGAGTACACGCGAAGCGACGGGGGCGCCGCGCGAGGCTGCCAGTCGTCATATCCTGCGAGCACGGCAACCGGATGAGGCTTTATCGCTGCTTGCTTGAGAAAGCGCTCCCGCGCTGCCACTGCTTCGCCTGCCTGCAGGCGAGCGAGTGCTGCGTCGGCTAAGGCTGAAGTCGGCGTGCACTCCGTGTACGATTGAATACGGAGTGCACGCCGTGGCGAGGCTCTTGCACTTCCATGTCATCGGGTACCTCGCGAGCGCGCTCTCCACACGCGCAAAGGCTCCTTGGCACTGGCGAAGGGTCGCCGACGACTCCAATCGGAGAACGCGTCTTTGTCCGGGCGCGCTGTGGTCTACACAGCCGTTTGCCTGCCTTGTGCACGCCCCGGAAGGTACGTTCCATAATGGAAATGCATTCTCGCGCGTGCTGAGCGTTCAATACAGAAAGTCACACCGCTGCAGAGAATCACAGACTTAGCGGGCCTTCCATGTCAGTCCGCTAAGGGCGTGGTTCTCCCGCTCGGGTTCTAGAACGGGCACCAGTGCTCCCAGCCTGTCCCTGCCCAGAGCGCGGTGCCGCCCGGTGAGCGCAGCCGACATGCTTTCCATGCCTGCTCTGGCAGTGTTCTCTTCCGGGATGGCGCCATTATGTATCCCGTATCCAACAGAGTCTTTCCCCCGACACTGTCGGCGGGACGTAAACCGCCCATCTTCTACGCATGCCTTTTATGGCATGGTCCGCTGGCCACCCCACGTCGACGCTCGAGCGGCGACAACAGCCTAAATGTGTTCATATTGCGCGCGGATCTGATATCTCCAGTCTATACCACCGCGGGCGCATACCGGTGGTGTGGAACTACGCATGCGGTCCCTTCACTTCGGGGCCGGCGACGGTCCCTCTCACAGCTTCGTACTCCCCTTGTGTGCGGCACTCCGATCCAGAGTGGCTTATAGTTCAGCCTATCTGCTTGCAATTCATACCGCCGTGTGCCATTACATTGAAAGGGCACAAGCGATATCCCAAATCTGCTGCAAAGAGCGTTCGTGTTTGTACATTGTAGCGCCTCATGGTCTGTCCAGATGGGATCTGTACTTGGTATGTACTGGTTATATGGTATTCAAGTGCTTCTGGTCAACATATAACGTGTATAATGACAGATCCTTGTTGTTCGATATCTAGAGAGGCCTGCGTGTATCGACTAGGGCGCTGCAGGAGGACGTAACAGGCCGTTACACGAGCTCTTGACCGTCTCGTTTGTACACCTTCCCTCCCTTCATGACGAACGTAATATTGGACTTGTCCACCGCGCCCTCGAAGTCGGCCTCCAGGTCTCCGCGAGTTGCCACGATGTCCGCCGCGAAGCCCCGCCTGATCACTCCGAACGGCACTTCGTTGTCCCCCACAATCTCCGGAGCCTCCTCCAACTCCGCGACCCTCTCCAGCCGCGCCGCACCCTCTCCGCCCTCCCACGTCGTGCTGCGAACGCACTCCCAGCCGCTGAGCGTCGCCCAGCGCAGGACCTGGCGCCAGTCCGCACCCAGGCGCACCATCAGCTTCATCTCCAGCGCGTTGTCCCCGTGCGGGAACGCGCCCGTGTCCCCGCCGCACGCGATGTTCGTCACGCCCTTTGCCAGCGCACGGCGGAAGTTGCGCGCGGTGCGGTCCCAGACACCGCCCGGGGCCTTCTCCGTGTCGCTCTCGTAAAACACGGACAAGGTGGGCACCCAGATGATGCGCGACTGCTTCAGCGCGTCGATGTGCTCGTCTCCGGGCCCGAAGTTGTTCCCGTGCTCGACGGTGTCCACTCCGCCGCCCGCCTGGAAGAGGTGCGGGCGCCACGTCTGCGAATGGGCGGCAACCTTCACGCCGAGCTGCCGCGCGGTGTTAGTAAGGACCTGCAGCTCGTCGCTCGTGAACGTCTGGAAGTCTTTCGGCGGAATCTTCTTCGCTACGTCGCCAATGCGGGTCCGGAGGTGGTAGTCTGGCGGCAAAACGCTGATCGTAAGCCTCCACCTCGCCGATGCATGCCACATCCCTCACCTGCGTACACCTAGACAGGCGCATAGTAAGGTTAAACATCGAGTACGGCCCGAGGAGCGTGATCGACGTACCTTTATCCAGTCTGCGCCCGCGCCGACCTGCTTGCGCACCGCCCGTGTGCATTCTGCCTCGCCGTCGACAAAGTCCGCCCCAAGGACGCCCTCGACGCCGTCTTGGTGCGGATGCAGCTCGCTCTTCGGACCTAAGCCCGCGCCCGTCGCTCAGCCAAATGTGCTAGCGCGCAGAGCGGCGCCTGAAGAACGTACCGTAGCTTCCGCTCGCGATGATAGCGCGGTTCGCGCAGAAATATCGGGGCCCTGGAATGAGCGGGTTCGGACCCGACAGGCACTTCCTTAGCTGCACGTCGGCGTCACCCGCGCCCTCGGTGCCCAGGTCCCTGCAAATAACAGCGAGAGTGAGTGAAGTGGGTTTTTGCCTTTGCATAGGAAAAGGCGAGTTCCGGCCGACCGTGACTGTACACAGTATCCCGGCCTGTGCAGCATGGCGATTGAGACTAAACGCGTACCGCACAGTGGTGTAGCCTGCCATCAGTGTTCGCTTCGCGTGTACAGTTGCACGCACGGTGCGCTCGACCAGGCTTTCCTTTGTCAGCTGCTCCGTCCAGGTGGCCTCGGTATAGGAGTGTAGGAACACTACAAAATCGCAAGTCAGTGATCGGACCTCGACGCGTAGATTGTTGCTCTCTGCAAGTGAGATAACTCTGCAGGCCACAACATCGGAGCGTGAACTCTGAAGTGTAAAGTCCTCAATGACGATGCGCGACTCACTGTGCACATGAGCGTCGACGAACCCGGGCAGGACCGTCGCGTCGCGTAGGTCGATCACATCCTTGTTCCCGGCGGACAAATCGACCTGCAGCGCGTCCTCGTCCGAGTATGGCTGTACATCGAGTATGAGCCCCGTCTCCGGCGAGACGGTCACCACGCGCTGGGGGAGTAATTGCAGCGTCTGCGCATCAAAGAGTTTTCCAGCGTAGATCTTGACGGTCCGCTCTGAGCCTCTGGTGTTCGTTTGTACTGCCGACGATCGCTGCATTGGTTCGGCGCGCGTAGTTGCTGAATGCTCCAAGTTCCGGCCTGACGCTGAGCTTGAGTTCAGTAGGGTTGTGTCGGTCATCGGTAGGATTGAATGGACTGCCGCCGTGGTCCTCGTAAAATGGGGGTCGGTGCGTGGTTGGCGCACGAGCGAGGAGGGTGGGATGATGTGCATGGACGATCGTGGAAAGGGTCGCCCACGGCCTAATCGTGGACGTCGACCTGACCTCTGTGAGGATGTTGAAGTTGAACCGCAGGCAGCTCGCGCGAGCTGCACTGCGCATACTTACGCATCACTCGGCCTGTGGGGCTTGCAGCGGACCATATGGCCGTTATGACACAAACGCTAGCCGGCGGCCCGGAGCGATCTCACGAATCGTCACCGCGCCGCGATCACTCTGATCGACACGGTGGTGTCTCACAAGTGTACCCCCTCGCCCCCTTAACTTGTCCTGCAACTCGTACCCCTTCACCTCTGCCTCGAGGGGGACTGTGTCCTGAATATGAGGGTTCGATGCTCAGTGCGGTCCGCTGCAAGTAGCAGTTCGATCAGACGGAATGTGGTGAAATCCAGATATGCAGGTATTCGTATGCTGGGGTATAGCTAATCCGCTATGTCGGTACAAGTACATGTTGATGATGCTGCGAAACGAACAGGTAGCCTCCACGAGAAGACTTGACACAGAAAAACAGACCGAGTCACAGCTCCAGGAATCCCTCATGAGTGTGTCGACAGGGCCTGCTTGCGCGCTTCGTCGAAACGCGCGCCCTCCGTCTCGGCTCGCTCGATGTGCTTGACGAGTTTCTCTTCGCGCGTCTGCAGCCGCTGCTCCATGCCGAGAATGAGCAGCTTCACCTGCTCGATGTACGCCATCGTAGCGTCGACGGTCGCGCCGTCTGTCTTGGATGAACCCGCGCCGCCGGGGGATGGCGAACCACCTTTGCCAGGGCTAATCAGGCTGGCTGCCCGAGCATGGAAGGATGATGTAGGTGCAGGCGCCCCCAGCTCGAGGTTTGCCTGAGGAAGCGGTGTGTCACTACGTGTAGATCCGTTGAACGGACATGCAACCTACCTGCCAGTTTGCCCCCGCAAGCTTCTCCAGTTCACGTTCCAGCAGCTTCTCTCGCGCTTTCCCTCTAACCACAGTTCGCATCGACATTCGTTCAGAGAACACATGCAGAGAGTGGACGAACCTTTCCATTTCTGACATGCATCGCTCATTCTCTCGCTGAGTGCCTTGCAGCAAAATCTCCAAGTTGGTATACTCTTTCTCGAGCGCCTGAACCGTATCCAACGGTGGCCGCTGGGCGAGCTGCGCTTGAAGCGCCTGTATCTGGATTTTCAGCTACGCAGCAGGTCAGACATTATATCCATTTCGAGATGGATGGCTTGAAACATACCTTGTCGCATTCCCTGTCCTTCTCAAGCAGCTGTCTCCGGAGAACATCTTCCACCGACTCGTCCTCTTTCAAAACGCCAAGATCGTCCGCGCCGGAGGCTAGGGACGCGCGAGCGTAGTGCCTGACACTTTGTGCGCGACGCATTGCGAGTTTTCAGGATGGTGCAGGGGGGTATATGGAAACGCGATGATGGATTCGAGCAGATCTGTCTGCATTCGGCCACTCGTCGAGAGGCAGGTTCAACGCGTGGGGTACACGTGACCCGCCACAGACGCGCTTGATCGGGGCGCGTCGCGCGTTTGTGCTCAGCGCGTCCATGCGCGCGTCGCAACAACTGCGGGTGTCTCGTGGTGCCACCATTTGAGCGTATACTCAGTGAGCTAGAGACTTTGCATTCGAGCGGGGAGTTGTAGTGTACATGGTAGAATTTACAGAGAGGACAGCGTGTAGCTAGTAGTTGAGGACATCGAAGGGGATGTCTTTTATCCATCGGGTGATCATGTCCTAGACAACAAGTGTTAGAGGTTGAGGTACACAGAACAGAATTCATGAGTATCTTTGTTTACCAGGGTAGCTTCCGGCTGATCGTGCGGCGCCATATGGCTGTCCGGGATGGGTTAGCGACGGCTGGTAGCCCAAATGGCGGTTTGATACGCACCCTGCCTCATAAATCTGGACAAAAGTGACATTGCCTGCCCCAGAGCCTCCAGCTTTGCGCACTTTGCCTCCGACCGCGCCTGTGCCGTTTACCACAAACTCCAATGCGGGAGCGTTCACGAATTCGCGATGAAGAACGTGCTCGAGCTGGAGCATCCATCGCTCGACGCCCTGGGATTATCGCGGGTCAGTTGCGCTAGCGGCTAGCGAGAGGAATCATATTGAACGCACTATGAAGTTGCAAACTCCATCTGGACAACGTTCAGCACCAATGTACAGAGTTCGTAGAGAGCGCGAGAGTAACGTACCCGTGTCGCCGGCAAAGACGAGCAGCCTGATACCGCTCTTCACCAGGTCGGGGAGGAGCGCAGCACTGTTGAGCATGGCCTGGCCCTGCGTATAGAAGCCAGTGTTGACCGTCATGTTGCAATGCACGAAATCGCCAGCTTCGTCGTCCGCGCCGAGCGCGCGGCGGTGGCTGTTCATCCACGTAGCCAGGCCGCGGAACTCAGTGTAGCAGCTACCCTCTGGATCCTCACAGGGGATGCGCAGGTCGTATGGGTTACGGCCGGTGTCTGTCAACACACTGAGCAAGTGATAAAAACAATGGCTAACATATGCGGTTACCCACTCGACATCGGCACCAGCATTCGTGTCCAGCAGTACACCGTGGCAGGGTCGCAGGTCGCCTTCGACGGGAAGCGGTAGCAGCTCTCGATCATCCTCTTGCAGATAGGCGCTTCTGCCCTCATGGCGCGGCACTCGAGGCTGTTCTGCTCGAAGGGCGGGTACGGCGCACCGCCACACATGTACTCCGGGACGGACGCGAACTGGACCGCAGGGTCTGTGAGGCCGTTCGCGAGGATGAGTGACGCCAGATTGACGTGCTTCTGGCCAGGAAACGGCGCATAGATCCTCTTTTTGTTCATCTTGTGCACGTAGCTGGCGATATTCGGCCCGTAGTGCCCACCCCAACTCTCGGCGGCGATGTGCAGCGGCTTCGACCCGAGTGCGGGGAAGCGTCCCACGAAGAGCTGCAGAAACGCGTACACGTCTACGGCTAGGTCGGCGAGGGTATCGACTTTCGAGCCGTCGGTGGAGTACGAGAAGCCGGTACCGATGGGCTGGTCGAGGAAGAGGACGTTAGCGATGTTGTTCCATGAGTGCGGGTTACGTGCGGTTTGGCCGTTCTGGAGTATGGTGCAGGGGCCCATTTCGAAGAACAGCCCAGTCGTGGAGGTACACCCGGGCCCGCCATTGAGCCACATCATGAGAGGAGCGGACTCGGGGTTCTCGCGAGCTTCGAAGAACCTGCGCGCAGAAAGTTAATCTGGTTCCCCCTCCGCGAACTGAGCGTGAAGCGTTCACCAGAAGAAGAGATGCCTGGTCTCTGATATGTCGAGGTAGCCAGAGTATTGCTTCACCGAGGGATCGCACAACTTCGGCTGTGTGATCCGCAGTCGGTAGTCCGCAAACGCTGGATGAGTGAACTGCTCCGTGTCTGTCAAGTAGTCAGCACACATGCTCGTACTGCTAGCGTGAGCGCGATTCCTGACAAACGGCATCCAGAGAAGTGTTCGCCTGGCGACTATCTTCAAACGGGGACGCTATGACATGCTGGCTTCCGGCTTCAGCGCCCCCAGGTCCGGCTGCGAACTCAAGAGGTGAACGAGCCGCAACCTGCGCCGCGAAGCAGGCCGCAAGGCAGATTGAAGCAGCTGCCCAACGCATCCGTATCCTGAAGATGAGCGATGGGCAAGTAGTAGG